>JAHBOF010000234.1:0-118977 GCA_020736565.1 Coprinopsis sp. MPI-PUGE-AT-0042 | reverse complement strand
GCGAATACAGTATGGGATTTAGTCAAGCTCCTCAAGCCGGTCCATCCACGAGCACCATCTCGTCCTCGTTATCCTCCCGCCTGACAAGTTACGGTTAGCATGGGCTTGAGCAAGTGGGGGCAGCGAAACCTACATTTCAAATTCTTCAATGTCCTCCACTTCTCTCATCTCGAGATCCTCTGGCTGATCAAAGTCGCGCTCAAATGCATCTTCGTAATCCACAGAGGAGAGATCACGCGTTGCAAGATCGAGCACTTGCAGGAAATTCGGGATCACGCGCCATGAGCATAGCACTTGAAGATATCGTTAGTTTTTCTTCTTTGCAAGTCAAGAAGATCATTGCTTACAGCTCTTCATGGTCAGCTCGGCTGTTCAACTCCAACTCGTCCGACGCCAGACCGCTCAAGTCCCGGCGCCTCTTCCTCCTGAGCTTGGAAAGTGCGCTAATACCTTGAACTGCGAGGCCGGCGGCCAAATGAAACCATGGCTCGGGGCTTCGCTGTACAAGATCCGTGCTACATCTTGGGTCAGTCATTAGTTGTTGAGCCAAGTAAAAGCACTCACAGCTCGCGCTTATGCCTCGCAGAAACAGAGCCCCTGATAGGGCTGGCTGCGTAGCCATGCAAGTGGTGGGAAGGTTCGCGCTCAACCAAACCTTCTTCAGAGGCCGAAGATTGGATGGGAACTGCGACGACGACCGAAGGAATCAGAGAGGTAGCAAGGATGGCGGTAGAAAGGAGAGTAACGAGATAGACCATGATGAACGATGATGATAAGAGGAGTGATAAGAGGAGTGATGTTTAAACTTTGAAGGTAATCAAGGGAATGTTTGAAGGGATGCTAGTACGCTGCTCGACCTGCGAGTTCTTTGCGGACCGTTAGTTTTGAGAGTCACTGGAAGTGGGAGACCTGCTCTGAAGAAATGAGCGTTACCCCATCGCTTGCTTTATAGAGCTGCAGGCCCCGTTAACCATGAATAACAGACAGGGCTGTACATTTTCAATAGGGAGGGCAGCGGCCATTCAGCTAATCTATATCAATGATAAGGTCTGCCGCTAATCGCCCCCAAGCCCCATCTGCTCCTTGTGAGGCGTCCCTCTCTAAGCTGCTTCTGAGGTTCTCGAGGGACGCTGGAAGTGGCACTCATCCGTGTGCAGTATGTAGGTGTCATTGGCTCGCTCGCCATAAAAGCAACCTGCCTGCTCCTCGGCCTTGTCCTCCCACAGGATGGACCGGTCAGCGTTTCATATGCTCCTGGCGACCCAAGCATTGCTCATGCCATCATGCTCGTCCAATTCAATGAGAGAGCCCGCACGGGTATTGCTTTCATTCTGACCAGCGCCCGCAAAAGTCTTTTCTGAGCTCAGGTACAGGCTTTGAGTGCGGCCGCACCCTGCATGGTTTGCGGCTATATTCCAGCTTCTATTGGATCTGCGCTGGGTTCTTCTTGGACTTGAGACGTTTGATCTGGTTCCCTTTGTAAGTCAGGGAGGCAAATGGCTGTCCACATCCGTTGCTCGCCCCACCGTGATGAGATTAGGAGGTCTGAAGCTTGAAATACTGGCTATTTCTTGACATTAAAGATCGGGTGGTTCTGCAATTGTATGGTTGAGGGAGCGCCAGTCGGTCACAATCAGTGGTCAGGGAGAGCGAAGCACCTTCTGCATATTGACGAGAAAAATAGACAGAAATCTGCTTATATAGTCAAAATCAGAAGCCCTATCGTTTCGTTGTGATAGCTCTGCGCGTAAAATAGTCAGCCACCGTTGGATAGGTATATCGGAAAGGATAAGGGCGTATCGCACGCCTAGGATTATTTTCGATATCTCAAAAACCGGTACATACAGCAAGAGTGCCATCCGAAGCATCAGCTACCACTGGAGGATAGACGGAAGAAAGTACTTAACGTCAAGCTTCTATGAGGAAATTTTCAGAAGTGGATAGTCAGAAACGCGTCTTGTGCGCTAGGCACGTGAATTTTTGCCCCGATGCGCAAAATCGTGGAGGGGTGTCAATCCGCCCACTCGATAGGCTCGATGGCGAATTAGGCGCCAGCCAGACCCAATCAAACCCCGACACGGAAAAATCCGTGCGCCAAATGCCGGAACGGAAAGGCCTTCTGCCATTAGCAGCCTCGTACTCTCTAACCCTCGATTTTGACCCTCCATACGCACGTAACATCGTGTTTGCCTTCAGCCGTAAGCTTCGACACTCAGATGAACGCCTACCTCGCACGTCAGTTCGCCTCAGCCAACTACGAACATACCATTGCAGGGCCCAAATCTCCCGGATTGATGTTCATCCCCGTGTGGTTACCTCTGAACAACATCCTCTCCCCCTCATTCTGTGCTCATCAAACCCACAGCTTGCCGTTCGATGCTCGAAATCTGCACGATCTTGCCCTTGGGTGCCACCTTCCCCCTTCACCCCTCGAATCCTACATCTAGTGTTTGGAACTGACGGCAGGGTATGCGTCTATCAGACGGTGTCCGTCAGGTCCAGAAAGGTTTCAGAGCTGTTCCATATCCCTGGTGGTTGCTTCAGTCAATGCGAAGGATGACATTGATCCATATTAAAGCGACGACAGCTTCTAAATTAATCCAGCTGCTCAAGCTCGGTCCACCCACGAGCAGCCATCTCGTCTTCGTCATATTCCCGCCTATTGGGTCGCGTTCAGGACATGCTTACTAGGTCAAGATAGAGAAACCTACATCTCAATGTTTTCAACGTCCTCCACTTCTCTCATCTCGAGTTCGAGCTGAGCAAACTCGCGCTCTAAGACATCCTCGTAGGAACCAGATGAAAGACCGCGCTTGTGGTGTTTGAGCAGACCCGCGGCCAGTCTAAGACCAAGGAAAGGTAAGAAGGGCTCAGGGTTACGCGCGATGAGTGCAGCACTGGACGATACTATTAGTCTTTTTACTCGACAGTTGGCGACAGAAAGCGATACTCACAGTTCCTCAGGCTCAGCCCTGCTGATCAACTCCAAATCCTCAAGGTCGCCCAGATCACGCTTCTTCTTTTTGTTCTTGATCTTGTTGACGAGCGCGCCGATGCCTTTTGCCGCAAGCTTGAACAAGCCGAAGAAGGGCTCAGGGTTTCGTCGTACGAGCTCCGCGCTGGGTTTATTGCGTTAGTTCGTCGTCGAATACAAGTGGGGAGATGGTACTCACAGCTCATCAGCCTCCAAACGGGCGATCAACTCCTCGTGCTCCAACTCGCGTTTGTGACCACCGATGACAGCGCCCCTGATAGGGCTATCGGCATACCTATGCGATGGCTCGCGCTTGGTTAACCCTGCCTCGAGAGGTGAGGATTGGATAGGGACTGCGACGACGACGGAAGGAATGAGGGAGGTAGCGACCAAAAGGGTGGAGACGACGGTGGTGAGTTGAACCATGCTGAAACGAGGACGATAGGAGGTAGAAAGAGCGACCGATGATTTGGTTTAAATAGGGCAAAGAAGGGTACAATCGATACGATGCTCGACCAGCGAGTTCTTTTTGCGGACCGTTTGAGAGGTTGGACGGGTGACTGGAAGTGGGAGACCTGCTCTGAGGGAAACAAATTGCAATTGGTCGCCTGCTTTATACGTTCTACTGTAGGTGTTTGGGGCTGTACATACGCTCGGGGAGAACGAACACCCACAGAAATGATATCAATGACACAATTCACCGCCGATCAGGAGCATTCGCCATGTGCATAAGTGATAGGCGCCTTGCCCTGACCGCACCTGTAACGCATCGAAGATTCGAAGAGCTACAGCGCAGTCGTTTAGATATCCTACGTTTGAGAGACGTCGATCATGTAGTGACCAGCCAGCCAGTGTGCACAGCAGCTGCTGATGTGGCATGACCAATAGGGCCAGCATTTTGAGGATGACTACACGAGGATTTGTGATCCCTCCATATCCGATCCTCCGCTCCGACTTTGCACAAGGTTTCTTGCCGACCGTTGTTGTAGGGGAGGGAACCGGCGGCACTGGGGTACTATTTTGTAATACGAAACGTGAATCATGCCGCATTTGTATCCCTCTAGCATGAAGAAGAGAAATGGCATCGTAAATCGCTCTCCACCACACCAATCGAGGCGGGAAAGTAGTTTTCCTGTTCTTACAGCGACAAGAGACATATATCGACGTATGCTTTCTGTGGGCGTTTAGCATATGTAGCATGCATTATTCGGCTGGCAGTCGTCCGGTGTGGGCGGACTAAGCAAGCACTCCTTTCTAAGCTTTGAAACCTTTGATATCATTGTGCTCGTACATACAAGTACACAGAGGGTCTACTGACACGGCAAGTTCGCCCTCAAAAATTAACGGAGAAGCGATGTAAAATCTGCCCAGTGCATAACGACGATTATCCAGCGCTGAGAGACGCCGACCGCTTATCAGCGCTTGTGTGGCAAAAGAATGATGGTGGCAAGAAGAACACCCACAAACGCTGAAAAAGAACACGGACAGGCGAAGGTCCGCGAAAATCGTAACCGTGACATAGATAAAGGTATCCTCCCATTAGAAGAGAACAGCTTGCAGGTGAGCGCTGAGCGCTCGTATGTAGGTCGATTTATCTCACCAGTGTCCCATCTGCTGGAAAGCGAAAAGATAAGATAAGATTAAGGATCAGTTTCAAGATTGCGCGAGTCACGGACAGTGTCTTGTTGACCACCACCACGATCACTGTAGCGACAACCGCAGTCCTCAATCTGAACCAGGGTCTTCTTCAGGTTGGTATTTGCTAGCAATAACGACGTCTGGTAAGCACCTCGGCGTTCGATGCCGATGACCAAGGCTGCCTTTCAATGCTCCTAACTCTGTTGGGTTTCACGGGCTCGCTAGTGGTCTTGGGCTGAAAATTGCCTACCACAAGACCTCTGAATCATGTATGCATAAGCTTGCGAGTACGTTCCTGCAACAAATACCGTCGGATCAGTTAGCGGTTTCCTATTCAACAGCCATCCATGAAGTCTTGATCGACGGGGTGGTTGCATGACTTTGCTGCAAATACCTAAGCCATCTGGAGAACCACACTCGTCTGCGATGTTAATATTTACAAACCGCACTCGATCTTTATCTAACACAAATTTGGGCTCTCATGCAGGTGCACCATGCGGCAGCCATCCGATGTCACCCCTGCTTTCCAGAAGCCTAGAGGCCGACTGCCTTCTCAAGGTGTGTTGACGGTGGTACATTGCTCAGTAGAGCGACGACATTTACCTAATTCCTTTCGTCCCACCTATCAAACTTTTCCAAAAGCTTTCAGTGTCTCCGTTGTTTTCTTGTACGACTTTCGAGAGCCCAATGGGCTTTAAAGGGACGATGCTGGACAGTTTGTCTCAACGACTCACCAGTGAGGCATTCTTGGGAGGTCCAGGCCCTGTACTTAAACTTACCCGAGAGCGAACACAAAGTACGACGACCGATAAAATGTCAGACCTTGAATCGTCCACTACACCCTTGTATCCTGGTTTTGGTCCACTCAAGTCGCTTGAATGCATCCTTTGATGGCCACCGACCTAGTTGAAACAACTCTAGATAGACTCGGGCGGGGCCTTCCCTCCAGCGCGAGCACCACTGTGGCGGCCTTGTGGCGGGGTGTAGGCCTCCTGGTAGGCTATAAGAGCCGTATGCGAGGGTGTACCTCATTCCCGGCAGAAGCGTCCACCGAGCAGAGTCCGTGTACTCAAGACTTCTTCGTCGAGGTTTCCGAATCTCGACCAACTGATACTACTCCTCAACACGTCCCAAGGAAACAGCACACATTCCTAAAGGGCGTGACCCTTACGAAGGCCTGAAGAGGACGGCATAGGTGTAGATCGCGTCGCGATCTAGTTGATACGCTACAACCACGGAGGACGAGTAGAAGTACTCTTCGTGGTACGTCCACGCCAGGGTAGAGATGCGTACTCGTTGTCGCGTGCGACAATACTTGTTGTCGTGTTGCTAGCTGGTAGAGATCACTAGCGCACTACCAGGTAGTTGTAATCACATTGATACATTTGACAAATGAGCACCGTTTAGGGTAGCAGCGCTGGAGAGATCTTCAGTTGCCAGTTCTGCAGATGCCACGGGAGCCCTCCACGGCGCCGAGGAGTCAGTAAATCTTTGGGGTCCTGCCGCAGCAGATTCAGGCCTCAGTCGTCGACGGCAACCGTCTAGGAGTCAGCGTTGCACGATTAGCCTTGAAATTGGCAGGTTTAAGAATGCTGCTAGTAGGAATGGTGCATGTAGAAAGGGTTTAGACGAACTTCCGTATGCATGCAGGCGCCTTTCATATTTCCTGATTGACAACAAAGTGCTCCTGTTTGGTTTGCAGGCTGTTGATCCATAGGTGATGCGATGATAGTCTCAAAATCAGACGCCTTGCCGGTTGTTCAAGCTCAATGCACAATGCTGAAAACCCTTGAGTGGTATATAAACCTTCGTCTAGCGGAGTTCAACAAAGACTCTTGACGCCCGCTTTACCTCTACAAATGAGGGTTTATTGGCTTCGAGCTGCTTCTTTCATTCACAATGATAGAAATGTAGCCATCCGTTATTCATCAGAAGTCTGAGCCGTTTGTGTGCACCTCCACCCGCTTGCAGTGCATAGTGAGCGCTAGTATGGTTTCCAGTGTGCACCGCCCACCTCTCATGTAAGACCTCTGTGTGTCTCGAAGTCTGCGAATCGCTTCCGCTATATTACTAGATGTTGGTAGGAGTCGGGGACTACCTATGGGACAAAAGAAAAAGAAAAAAGAAACGCGTGAGCATGCCATCGTGTCTACACCCAATCGCAACATCATCTGAGTTAACACCCACAATGGAGACGAATCTGCAACGAAGCCATTGTTCAACGATGTCTGTGTACACCACAGTTTCACAGGGCGCCCACAGCGCACCACCTGACACGAGGCTCTCAAGTCCTTAAGCGGCAACCATCGAACCCACATTGGCTTGAACAGCATCTTTCAAATTTCCCTGTCAAGGCAGGGCATGGCTCTAGTTGTCGGTGCACCTGTCTTGAGGGTATGTCCGAGGAGGAATATCATATTCTGGAGTTGTCGCAATGAAACACCAACCAATTCCACGGGGTGTAGGATTATCATTGCTCGCCTCAGTGAGGCATGGATGAAGTATGTTTTACCTTCCGCGGAGGAGAAAGAGATGAGGACAATGGCTGCTGGTGTCTGGAATATATGCTACTAATACAACCGTTTCTTCGCAGGACCCTGATCGCATGCGTGCGCTTTTTGTGGGCGAGCAACAGTGACTCAAAACCGAAAGTTTGCTCTCCGGCAAGTCCATGGGATCCCTGAAGAAACCTGGCCACTGAAGGATGGTATGTAGATTGTTGCGATGGATCTACTTTCCGACCACTTTGACTACTAATGTCGCGCCTCCGAGTTAATTTGCCGCTCCGATCGACTACATCCCGACGGCGACATATGTCGCCCGATTTAACGAACCTGTCACCTGTAAAATGGTCTGGAGGACCTGACTCCAATTTGTGTTTTGGCACCAAAATGATAGATGAGAATTTTTCGGGGATTGGACCGGTTTGAGAGAGCGAGCATTGAGCTTCGCCGGAAAGAAGGTTCCTCGGCTTCCATCAAACGCTACTCTCTAACACACATCGGATCGCAAGTCGATAGCTTAAGTGTAAAATCTGGTCTTGTGTCGGCGTGAAAAGTACTCTTTCGATGAGAGATATCTAGTCCAGCGACAATGTCGAGTACCCGGACAAGGCTCGTTAGTGCTTCCCTCCATCGTAAATCTGCCATTAGCATCGGTGTGGGCGCCAATAGCGAGCATTGATCAGTGAGTGGGTAAAGGGTTACGGTAATAGTGATCATGAGATCGTTCATGATGAGAATCTACCCTATCTGAAGGACTTCTCAAGACGAGTGAGCCACATCTCGAATGGCGAGAGTTATTCTCATCCTTCTTTCTCGAACCCTCTGCCCCGTCCGAAGCGGCGCATGCCATCTCTCCTCCCAACCAATTCCTCTCGATGCAGGTGAAAGATAGGGCACCCAGCGAGGAACTTTAAGTAAACAAGCGGACATTCGGGCTACCGTGTACTCTAGCAGCGCAGTCGTAGGCTTGGCGGCTGCGGGCAGTTACTGATGCACCCTCCCGAGGATGATGGGTCCAGAATCCATTATGCCGAAAAGAAGGCGATATAAGTTGGCCATATTGCAAGAGTTGAATCGCACTAAGAAGTACAAGGTGTGGCTATAGGCATGCTAATGAATGCCTTCCTTGTACTTCTGATGCTTTCTTATATTGTGAATCAATTCAAAGGCATCAGTAGTTTGAGCAGAGGCAAAGCGAATGAGTGCGTCATTTAGAACGCGGTTTGAGCGGCTAGATAACACGGTAGTGATGATAGATAATCGACGTGACCCCGTTACGCGGACCCCGGCTTCAGTGGGAATCGGAACTGTACTCTCGAAGTTCAGGCCATGCGGTCTGATCAATACGGTTGTAATTTGAGCTTCAATGGTACTTCGACCCCGTTATGCTATCGAGCGTTGGCGGACGACTGTGAACGTGGAATATTATCATCTATGCCAACGAATGGGTGATTCGTTCGTGTTACCCTCAGCCTTTGATGGTACGCCAAAGGATCAATCTAGGCGGTCGTCCACTTTTTTCGGCCATATTGATTTAGACAACGCAAACCAATTTAGTTAACTTGAACATGGTTGAGAGAGTCGTGTACAACAGCATTCACCGATAGTCTTCGACACCTCGTCATCGTTCCAACGCTTCTAATGCCTCGTGTCCATGGCGTCGTGCGCGTGCTGAGGCTGCCTGCCAGGAGGCGGAGGATTATCAGACCACTGTTCACGGTCTGCGAGCAAGGTTCCCAGACTGGTCTATTCGGCAGACCTTTTGATTCCGATCTTGTTCCTTACGCCGCCGTCCGTCGGTGCGAACGGAGGAGGTAACCCCGCCTGGTATCGCACTCCCTGGCCGCGGAAGCAAACTCCATCACCGCTCTCCTCACCATCGACCATCACTCTATTGTGCATTGTCAGCAGGCTGGTCGAACAATGTCCTGAAATTTCACTCTGAAGGTTGTAGTCGGTCTCGTCTGGGAATATGATATGCGCCGAGTGTGCGAAGCTCAGTCAGAGTGAAAGGGCCCTTCTATTCTCACCTGCCCGATTTGGATTTTGATGCAAGATCTCTTCCCGATGGCCCTATGACATTCGGCTGCATTAACTTTTCGATGGGCTTCCTATTTCGAAGTTTGTAGGGCCTCGTGCTCCTACATAGGTGGGCAGGTTTCGACAGGTCTTTGGTCCTCGCTTTTCGTCCCCCTTAAACACCCGTATTTTTCCTGCGATCCCTCTCCCGACTTGCGCTTCCTCCACCATCCCAGAACACATCACCAATACAACATGCCAGCTGAGAGGACGAATAAGAGCCAGTGGAAGGTGTCTGAGGTGTCGATGCCTTGTAAGTCGCCAAAAAAATTAAACCCTTATCGGCCCGTGGTTGAAGGATTTGGCGTCTACAGGCAATCAACTTGTGTGGACGGCGCCTGTTGCGTCTGTTCCTTTATGCGAACCCACAGCGTTTATTACTGAGGTCGATTTCGATGATGGCCCACCACCTCTCGTCGACGCTCCCCCCTACCCTCCCCCGGGTGAATTTATCTTGTTCCCACCTCCCGTCGAAGTAAAGGCGACCGCCCGAAAGGCCCCTCACTCCAAGAAGAAGCCAGAAAATCACATCCCTCGTCCACCCAACGCTTTCATCCTCTTTCGATCCTCGTTTATCAAGAGCCAGCATGTCTCTACCTCTGTCGAAACCAACCACTCGACGCTCTCCAAGATTATTGGTATGACCTGGAAGAACATGTCGGAGACTGAGCGACAGGTCTGGCACGCGAAGGCCAAGGTCGAGCAAGAAGAACACCGCCGCAAGTTCCCCAAGTACGCTTTCAAACCCCAGCAAACGAAGAGTAAAGGGGGGACTGGGGAGAAACGGAAAGTGCGAGAAGTAGAACCGAAGGACATCACACGATGTCAGAAGATAGCGGAGCTGCTGGTACAGGGGAAGAAGGGAGAGGACCTCAAGGCAGAGATTGCAGAGTTCGACAAGCACCACGTTCCCCAGATCGTTACACGCTTCGAAGCTCCCATTACTGAGCATACCTTCCAACGCTCGACCTCTGCGCCTATCCCCGACACGGAACTCACCCTTGCCCATCAGAATTTCATCCCCGTTTCACCAGCACCAGCACCTCGCAAGGCTCGTTCGCTCAGCGCTCAACCAACGCGGTCTGCGACTCCTGCTCACCAGCAACCGCAGCGACAGGCTACCCCGTTGAAGCAAGAACACAGCTTTGTGAGTCTCCTGTTTATGCCACTTTGCTCGTTACTAACATATCCCTTAGGACTTTTCTAGCTTCGCGTTCGAGCATTCTCCCTCTCCAGTATCACCGTTCCCTTGTGATCCTCTATCAGGACCTCCAAGTCCTGCCCCCTTCTCGAACGAGATGCATTACAATGGATCTCTCACGATCAACACGTCGTTCATGAACAACTGGAGCGAGTGCTCTTCTCCCATGACACCCGAACCTTCTCTCGACTTCCTCGCCACGCCGATTGGCTCCCCTTCGTACGCCGCTCCTCTCGATGCCTTCAGCCAAGAGCTAGAAAAAGGTTTGAACGACTACACCCAGGGATTCCCTATGTATCAGCAACAACCTCTCGGCTCCCTCTGTGGCGATGGCTTCCTTGGCGTCGGTGGCGACGACTTCACTCACTTTGTCAACCCCGCTGCTCCACTCGGTCACGACATGGACTTCTCGTTCATGTCTGGTGTTCCACAATACGGCTTCTGAGGATCATCCTAGGTATTTCCGAGGCGCCTCCTTCCCTCAGCTTATTGTCTTTTCATTCATCATCACCCGCTTATCGTTCGTTGCTTCTCAAGCTCTATCTATCTCTCTATGCCGATTGTGCTCTATTCGCACTCTCCCCATTCATTCAGCTTACTTGTTTATTCATCATCTATTCTCGCTCGTCGATTAAGCACTGGCCTTCAGACTGCCGCGCTTCCTTTCTTGATCCCCATTCTAGACTACGATGCCGTCTGGCATTCGTTTGTTGTTTCAAAAAACCCCTTGTCCTTGGGTCTCATTGTATGTACAGTACCAGCGGAATGGGTCTGGATACTCTAGATGATTTTCTCTTCTGCCCTTTCATTTACCCCGCGGCGACCTTGGATTTGAATCCCTCCACTCTCCTTTCTGTTGCCTCGAGGTGGTCCTCGATGCCTCGTTTCGGTCTCCTTTACGTGACGCCCAGCATTATGACCCCCTCCTCTCTATCTCAATATGTATGTATCTATGTAACATCAAGTCTATCTCTTCTCGCATTTCTCTATCGAACTCTAGTTAAGCCTCGCCCCTCCATTTCTACCAAAAGACTCTTTGTTAATCGAACTGAATACGCATTACTTGTACTTGTACTAACATCTCGTCCCACAAATACAATCGAAAGAAGCTTTTAGAACCTCTAACCAATTCATCCACTTGCTGTTCCTTCAAGTGCCTTGAGGCAATGAATATTGCATGCGGCAACTTGCTCGCATCACCCCCATTGCATCTTTCAAGTCGGCTGTTAGCGCTCAATGATCAGCGCTTAGCGCTTGCGCCTCAATGCCAAACGGGTTGGTGGTTATTAAATGCTTCCACTTGAAACGTACCCTCCATTCCACAACATTTCATCGAGCGCAACGACGTTCGTCGGTGCACCGCGGGAATCCCGCCTTGACCAGGAACCCCGTCAAAAAGCAAGTCATTGGTGACGCTAATTCATAAGCCAAGGCCCACTCAAATCGCTCTTATTCCGCACCCATTCGGCGCATAACGCTGATTGTTTTCCAAAAATATGTCATAATTTTCGACAGCATGAGAGCGCTAACCGCATGTCTGGGTCGCCGACGAAGGAGGGCGGGGTGGATACTCGTCCCCAATCGCAGAGATCCCCTGGGGTAGAAAACGAGGCTGCCTGGCGAGGCGTTTGGGCTAGCTAAACACGTTGGTGAGCCTAGGCAAAGCGAAACGCTGTAGACACGTAAGACCCAAGCCGACTGTGCTTCAACACTTGCCCGTTGGCTGCGAGGGGGAGAATAATGGGAACAACACACTCTTGAAGCAAATATCGGATCAAGGAGAATCACCGCTACGGGACGATGTCGGTTCTTCTCGACTGCGTACTCTGTGTGTCAGTGTTGTGCACGATCGCCCAACAAACCACTGGCTTCTCGCCCTGCTTCGTCTTCTCTGTCCAAGTTTCTCTATTGTTCGACATATACGGTCCCTAGTATTCGATTCATGATTGCTATGATGTTCTATACGACAATGGTCTGTATCCGCGACTCTATCATTAGCATTTGTTGTATAACATTCAACAGTACCGGGCAACGTCGGGAGGTGTGTGCTTTGACCATGGGTTGGTCGTCATGTCAAAGCCCAGCGCGCATCCCCTTCACCCCATCCGGCGCTTCGAAAAAACCGGAGTCCAACATTGCTTGGATGCTGGGTTATCGGACCTGAGGACAGTGTCCTGTGACTCGTTCTTTACGAGAGATCTGGGGGTACAGTGGCGATTGCAGACAGCATCACCGGCGGAGGATAAGATAAGAGGGAGGTATGACGGAAATAAAATCTGCGCGGTGATTGGGGGGTGTAAAGGTGGATGATTGAATCCCCATACACTGAGATTTCGTAACACGCCTCTCACAGTCCGCTTCTATCCTATCATTTAACTGAGGCCCGCGGGAAGAGACCTGGGGTGAGTGGGGTAGGCGCACTGAAGAGTAAGCTTCAGAGATCTAGAACTAAGCTAAACTTATGCGACGGTTGCCTTAGCTTTCCATAGAATAAGCAAACGAAGGGGAAAGAAGTACAAACCTATTTCCAAGGCACAAGAATAACGAGACAGATAGACATGGGGGGAGTGGTCCAGACCGATCTTGTAGAGTTCAAGATCTTCGAGGTATTCCTCTCATCTTCACTTGTGGCGTTTAGAACATTCCAAGTCTTGTCCTTCATGTCCAAACGACGTTGCTGGTGTCAGCCCCTACCAGCTGGGAGTTGATGACGTGCTTACAGTTGCACCATCACGCCCGCCCGACCGAAAGCCTTGCTCTTAGTCTTGGTTCTCCCGCCCTTTGCATCGCCGTTGATGAAGGGAATTGAGCTTCTCGATCCCACCAACCTTGCAACGCGCAGAGTTTTAATCCACATTTGGACCAATTTGCGTACAAGACCATTTTTGTGAAAAGCACCAGCTTCCTGTGCCTTGATTCTCGAAAGGCTTGAGGGGATATCTCTTGTTATCTTTTCGTCATATCTCTCGCATGCCCGCGCAATCGTGTAAATCGATCGTCATTTAACACAGATATACGAGGTTCACTTTTCCAAAGGAACAAGTTAACGAGAACATATAACGTTTATTCGTAAGGTCAAAGTCAGGTGCACCAATACAAAACCATAAATGAAAGAAGGCACATGTGAAAACAATTCTGCCTGACCAGGTCAGGTTGGAGGGCATTACATGATTCTGCAGCTCATGGAACGAAGGCGCAAAGGCGGACGATAAAGGCAAGAGAGCCCGAAAGAAGGACCGCCAGACCGAGAAGCAGGACACGAAGAAAGACAAGAACCTCCACGAACGGAAAGGGAAGGCTCGGGCTGACGCGCTGGGAGAATGCTCCATTGCCATCTGCACGGTTTTGAATAGACAATTCAGTCCAACTAACCCTCCTCAAAGAAGCAACGAATCAACACATGTACTCTTGAGCGACATACGCGGTGTGGGTAGGGACAAGGCGAAGAAGGGCGCTCCGACTGAGGACCAGCAGCTTACCGATGCCGGAGGGAGGGGACATTTATCCAATAGAGGTATAATGTCCTGTTGTCGGTTTACCAGATAATTGTGATCGTCGTGTTCAAACAAGACAGGTAGACAGGCAGTTGAAGGGAGAAAGACTATAAACGCGATCACGCACTTTGTCAAGGATAAGCAATGCACCATACGCGCTCTCTTGTCCACTTCCTGCCGTTGGCACAGTGACATACTCGGGCTTCAAGCTGTCTCTCCTTCAGAGTGTATTGGACCCTTGACAGACAGAGGTAGCCTAGTGCACCCTAGCCAACCGTATCGAGGCTGAGAGATGCGGCGTCCTTTGATGCGGACGTCGTCATAATGGTGTTGTCCCTGATTGTCGACGGAAAATGAAGGGCGCCACCGATCTGATCCATACAATCGTTAGCGCGTATGCTAAATTACAAGGACAGAAAACGTACAGATAAGCACAGATATACTGGCCATTTCCTGGCCCTAGACTTCTCCGCGAGAATCTCTACACCGCAGCCAGCGACTTTAGGAACCGAGCTTGACCACTGAGATAGTAGCGACCGCGACGCGGTGCCCCGAAGCCGGTCACGAGACCTCAATGGGCGATCACGTGGGCAAATTGATGTGGAAGGGAACGAGGAGGAGAGGTGTTGGCGCCGATCGTCGCAGGACCAGGCAGCAAGGATAAGACAAAGAAGAGGCTTTCTGGATCCTCAAGAGGATAGGTGAGGCCAAGCATCACACGCCTGCTGTAGTAGTGCGCGATGCGAGGACCCCCAAGCGTGGATCTTGCGCAGCGGCGGTACCAAACCTCTAGTATCGAAAGGCGTGGCGTGTGGAAGCACAGGATGGCTTCCCCAAAGCCTCGAATGTAGTGAAGGGCGACCAGCAAACTAATTCCCTCGAGTGCTGCTGAGAGGTCAACATTTTGGTCTTGCAGGATAAATCACGAGCGAGGGGGTACCTGAAGGGGAGACGGGTCAGTCGTCTTCGATCCACTGCTCACTAACGACCTATCACTCACGTACTTCAGCTAGCGCCAAGATCGATGTACTGACAAGCGAGCTCCCCCAATGGTTCAAGCCAGTAATCGTAATGCTTGAGTAGACCTTGCAGCATCACAGCAAACGCCTGGGTCAACATGGGTGTGCCACACACCATTGAAGTGAGACGGGGAGTTGGGTCTAACAGCTTGGAGAGACTGGGAGAGCTCAGTACTTCCGACAACCTCGACTCAGCCATCGATGCGGCGCCTGCAGAGGAAGCAATCATACCCCTGGCTTCATGATGCCGGCTGTCCAACACGGGTAGAGGTGACTGAACCTGTACGAAGGGTAGTACAACAGTGGCCACCTCCAAACTGAATGGACCATCTGTCCTCTTAAATCGTCGGCTTCCCCGTCCTGGGAAACAGTCATGTCACCGAGAATCCCGAGCCTCATTGACACCGCACGCAGAGTCGCAGACGGTTGTTCTGCCTGATAGGGAGCTTTGTCGGGTGACGCGGTGACGTGGGGTTGATGCATGCTTCCAAGGCGAGGCAGACCGTTGTGAGACTTGTGACGCTCAGTAAAAAGGCCTGGTCACCTTGGTCGCCATGTCGTCACCACAAAGTCCCCTGGCGGTCACCAACCTGATCGGACCTGGTCACCCTTTGCGCGCACTTGGCATCGAGTCTGAGCCCACCTCCTTTCCGTGGATTGATGGACATGGGGAAGTCAAGTCTAAGTCAAGCCCATGTTGCTCTTTGGTCATCACCCGCTTTCTGAGTCGGTACTTTCTCATACGCCCGAGTAAACACGCTTCCTATCCTCTTTAAGTAGCAGATTCTTCATAATTTATAATAAAGGTTGTCGATCAACATCCTGAAAGGACCGAGACCGCCAGACGCATCCAGATACACTAGTAAAAAAATCCTCTTCCAAACGCCATGCAGTTTCATCTTTTCGTTCTTTTCTCTAAGTCCGAAAGTGTTTGGTCATGGCACGACATCAAGCATCGGAAAACTCCGACGCCAGCAGTGTAAGCCCGCCGCGTCCGAGTCCAACACTCAGGCCACCACCACCACCACCCCACCAGAACGCTGTCACCATTTCATGCTCAACAGCGGCCACACGTCCAGCACTCGAAGATGCAAGGCTTCCGCCAGCGAAGCTCAGCACGTTGCGTCGTCCATCCAACCAACAGGTAAGTTGTCAGATATGTTTCGTGTTCGCATGGCTTACTCGTTCATGCGTACAACAGCTAGGAGTGTCAAGGTACGCAAAATTTCTTTCAAAAACTCTCGTGATAACTCGTTGGCTGAGGACGCTCATTTCAGCCCCGGTAGCACCGACACCTCTCGAAGCCCTTCAGTGTGTCGAGGATACTACGGCCGCCAACCGCAGTCTCAAGGCTCAAGCTACCTTTCTTTGGCGACGAGGAGGAGGAGTGCATGGGCCGCATGGCCAATAGGAAGAGAGAGGGGGCAATATATTGTAGATAAAATGCATTGTAATAGCTTGACTTTAATAATATGATGACTTGACCACGACTACTACGTGCTTTAATTGGCGGATAACGATCAGACGTGAAGACCTGGATGCGACTACTAGCGGATGTATTAATGTGCCATTTCTTCGGGATGTAGGCGACTACCAAGTGACTAAAAGGTCTGAAAGTATGTCACTTTCTCATCCCCAAATACTGCGTTTGGTCACCCTCGACAATGACGTGACTTTGTTCGGACTAAATAATGACAAAGATGCGACATAGCCTTTTTACTGAGTGTGACGAGCCAAGGCGAATGGAAGCTCTATTTGACGAACTGGATCTAGGGGAGAATAGCACGTCAGTGTCAAGATACTGGAACCCACGGCAAGGAAGAGTAGCAGCACGTACAAACACCAGAACACGATGTTGAATGGCGTGGTCCGTCTTCGTTGTTCCTTGGGCAAAGCCTTCTCCCAGAGTACTTGCAGCAGCACTAAATGCCATCTCAGCTTCTCCACTCCCCTCTTGTATGGGCGTCGTTCGCCTAAGATGTAGCTGCAATGGACACGGCACGTACCTAGATTCAGCTTCTAGTGCTCCAAGCAATGACGGGGAGGGAACGGCGTACCGTAGCGACATTGCTCACGTGAGATTATCGACCACCTTCAGGAAAAAGACCTAGTGATGCTTGAAGAGTTCGCAATGGGACGCAAGCTTGACAAGTAGCTGTGAATGGCTGGCTGGCTGGCTGGCTTGGATCCGACGTGGCTCTCATACATACTTGCTCTCGCTTTTCGAGAGGCTGTCGTTCTGGTTTCCGAAATTTGTTGTCAACGAGGTACTCTTGGATGGCTTAGAGGTGCTCTACAACCACCCCTGTGGACGCACGGTCCTTGCCTGTCTTCGTGTCGAAGGATGGTCTCCTCCCGTCTGGAGACTGGAGAGCAGAGAACCTGGATGGCCAGCGGTCAGACGCCCCACAGGAGCTGAGTACGCAAAAAAAGACATACCGAGCCGCTCGTTACTTTGGAAGAGCAGGAGCCTCCGCTTCGCACTGAGTTTTGATTGGCCAGAGCTGTAAGCCGGAGATGCGCTCCGACAACGATCTCAGACAGGTAGCCAGCACAACGTGAGTAGCTTTATCCAAGCAAGCAAAGGCAGGGAGCACAAACACATGACCGGCAACCGTTGAACACACTGAGAGCCAACTGCCCCAAACCCGAGACGATGCGAGAAGAGGTTTCGTTGAGAGTGTACGGAATGCGCAACCTGAGGTACTGTCACCCAAAACGCCATCAGCGGGACTCACTAGCCCCATGCATGCAAGAGATGACCAGCATTCTCTTCCGCCAACCCTTCACCAACCAGCAAACTAGCATAACCTTTCCAAACAACACGCTCCAAAGAATCGTGTCTTTCCGGTCAAAACCCCAGAATGAAAACAACGCCTGAGCTTGAATTATGAAAAGAGACGGAGCAATTATGAACATGGCGCCAAACGAGGGGATGAACAGTCCAGTGCTGAATCGAAAGTTTTGCGTTGGAAGTCCCAAAGGAGCACATAGGCAAAGGTGTTGGAAGGAAACACGTCTAAAAAGGTGATGCATTCGTCTATTGAATGTTGTAGCCGACAACACTGCGCCTGCCGAACATTTCTCCAATCTACAAATGTCACAAAAGAACATTGAGTACACCGCCAGAAGAATAAGACGAACACATGAACGTACCTTGAAGATACCGTATGCCTGCAGGCCATAGATACCGACCTGCGCCACCTGTCCGCTACCAGCAAACTGACGGATGGCAGCAGGCGATGTGATTTGAGTCCACAATGACGCGTAGGCTGCACGGAAGGCGTCTAGGGAGGGAGGAGCGAGACGCTCAGCGACGTAGATTTGTTTGGCGAGTTCTCGTGCAACGGCAAAGTTGTAGACCAGGGGCTCCCGGTAGGCTATTGGAACGATTCGTTTTCCACATTCGCAATAGGAAATTCGATAGTCGGGTTGGCGACAGGTTTGAAAGGTCAAAAGTACGTGAGTAGAGAAGAAACAAAGAGATGGAAGGTCAAAGTTTCGTTAGCATTCCAATTGGACCCAAGAAACCACGCGAACGACATACCACCGAGCATCCTTCCGGCACTCTCTCCAACAGGACCCAACATCTTCACAACCTGGTGCCAGACCTTCTCAGCAGTAGCCTGTGCACTAGCGAGCGTGTCCTGAGCCTTCTTCTGAGCCTGCTCGGTTGAGGTGGATTGGAACCGGCG
Organism: Coprinopsis sp. MPI-PUGE-AT-0042; assembly: GCA_020736565.1. Lineage (NCBI taxonomy): Eukaryota > Fungi > Basidiomycota > Agaricomycetes > Agaricales > Psathyrellaceae > Coprinopsis > Coprinopsis sp. MPI-PUGE-AT-0042. The sequence continues at coordinate 100,373 of JAHBOF010000234.1, read as the reverse complement.
CTGGCGGAAAGCGGGACGCTGCACGGCACGACGGATGACACTTGAGGCCAACATTTCTATACTTTTTTGAAAGAGCGAAGGGATGTTGAGGGTAGACGGGTGTAAGGTGGGTGAATGGAGCACCAGGGATAGAGACGGAGAGGAACGAGCAGGAGGTGGTCGGCTGATGGACACGGCGTGACGAAAAGAATTCGCTGGCTCCTGGGAAATTTCGTATGCCGGATTTATCCGCAAGAGATCTTATCTTATCTCTCCCTCAGCGTTTCTGTCGCAAGGTTGGCTGATATACTTCTTAGTCTGAGGCATTCGTACCTTTGCTCGTTAAAGGGATTTCTCTGCCTTTACTTCAATATTTTATTCTCAGAACGGCATAGGGTACAAGAATTGCTTGTGACTTGTGCACACCCGCATGGTAAAGGTGCTCCCGCCTTGGAACGCGTACTACATTTCCAAGGCTTTGGAGACCCGGAAGCCGAAGTTACATCTCGAAGAGCCTTTTAAACTGATAGGTTTTGTTTTGCTTCCCCCCACCCCTGGATCATGCCTCTCGAATTTCCATTGGATTGCTGGGCTGTTCCTCTTTTGAGAGGTGGTGTTGAAGTGTTTATAAATCCTCGATTTGACGACGTTGCGATCGCGAGAGAATGGGAAGTAGGATCGATAGACATCCTACTGCCTGTTGACCATCATCCACGTCAGTCACGGCGACGATTGGACGGGCTCGAGGAGTGGGACACCTGAAAGTACTTACCAGCGTGTTAGTCCATAGGATAAACATAGTGTGGTTGGCATTGGATCCGTTTTTGTTCACTAATTCTGCAGTGACAAAGTGGGCATCCAACACGAGCCTGCGCCCGACGCCTGGGACAGCTCCCCTCACACCAACCCCAATCATACCTACCAGCATGGAGGGAAGGCCCGAGTCAACTAACACGGTCATAACGTGTGTTACAGAGCACTCATCAGCCCCCTGCTGCTCCCTCATCCTGATTAGCAAACGAGTGCCGATTAACAATGCAGCAATGGCAGCAACCCCCACAGAACACGCAAATTGAATCATGAACCACCTTTGGTAGGATTTTTGCTCGGCGGGTGGTATCAGAGGTGAAGCATCGTTGCCGTACAAGTTCCTGTAGACTGGAAGAAATTTAACAGGCCTTCACCTTGAAAGAAGGTTGAGAAAATAGAAATTGCTGTTGAATGATGATGTTACACTCCGACGTTCGGTTTTCAGAAAGAGCAGCATACCAAAATATGATATGTACACTCCGGAAAGAACCCATCTCACGTAGTTTTCACCTCTCCAGAGAACAATAGCTCGCCAAACCTAAGTAAAGGGTGGAATTCGAATCAATCAAGACGACGCTTGTACGCACTTACCATGAATGTGACACCAGCTAAGGCCAGGACCCCATTAGATGCAATTGCCCATACGAACTCCTCTAGGGCTCCGGCAGTGTCGCCTGCCGGCCAAAGGCCATGGGCGGCTACCAATGGTACAAAGGGCTTCCTCAAGAACAAAATCGTGGATGCAGTTGAAGAGGCGAGAATGACACCCATGAGGTACATGTACCAAGTGTAACTGTTCCGTCGTTCTGCAGGTAGACGATGGAATTTTATGAAGCTGTGGACGGAGAGACAGGCGCAAATACCTTGATAATGTGTCAATTGCCCATGGTATTGGAGGTGAGATGATATTACCTACCCCATATAAATGAAGAGAGATATGTTGCATACAGCAAAAGTGGGAGGTCAGCAAAGTAGTATGGACGAGATGACATTTCTACGTTCCCCAGTTGCGCTTCAGAACTCAAGGTTCACTCCTCATCGACCTTGCTTTAGCATGGTCTCTGGAAGTCTGAATTACTAAGAATCTGCGTGGGAATCAGCCAATAAGAAATAGATGCAAAGCCTTCATTGGATTGCGGGTGTCAAAAACGAGCCGCCCTTGAGAGACAGTACTTCATTGGGGGCCATATGGGATTGAAAAAAACAATAGTATTTATTTCTTCATCGACCATTTCGGGTCGTCATGCTTCCGCACTCTGTTTTCTCCAGCGCTCCAACTGTGGTTTGTCTTCATTCGCGAGCGCGAGCGCGCCGCAGGCGCGCGGTAGCGAGCGAATGCCTCTTACAATCGGTTTCCCAAAATATGCTTAAAAAGGCATGAATTCAGCCATCTACCTCAGTCGTTACATCACACAAAAGTGGGGTGCTAAAGCAAGGTCCTGAGTCGCGGGACGCGGCCCTTTTATTTTCAGGTATCAGAAATATGAAACAGATCACGCCAAACTCATCAAATGCAAAACCCCCGATGATTCGACACAATCTGACTGATAGCGTTGCTTGTATTGTCGTAGGCAAGTATTGGTGTATTGGTTTGAACAGCATTTCCACTGCTACAGATACCGTAATTAGAACTTTTGGGGCCGACGGCCGCTGTATAGGGAGATCCACCGCTCTCTCCTAGTATAAAATAGCTACCCAGCAGGGGTGGTATTGTGGCTCCTCGTCCGCTATTAGATGCCACTTTACGGTTTGTATGTCAGCCTACCTCTCTCCGCAACCCATGACGTTTACGGCGACCAAGTCATGTATGAACATGCAGCGACATTGCTCTATTTCCTTCTTTTCTGTAAGTTTGTCTTAAACGAGACGAATACATTCAAGATTGACTGTGAACCCTGCCAATTTCGAAGCGGTCCAAGCATATCTTTCTTGCTTGGCATGTTCACGGTTCCTTGACCTAAACAGGGAACAGAGACAGAAAAGGAGGTTCTACGTGATCTTCTGGCTCGTTATATTTTCATTGTCTGTTATACATCTTGCTCTTTATCTGAGGGAAGGTACCCCGCGCTTGGTGGATTCTCCTGGACTCGGATCGGTTGGAGTTCCTCGGTCCCCATACGAATATGCAAGTTCGTCTATATGCAGAGCTGCCCTGTCGCTTTTTGGTGATGGCTTTTTGGTGCGTGGACCACTGGAAAGAAGGTGTGGTACCATCTGACCTTCATTGCAGGTTTGGAGAGCGACCATAATATGGGCACACCATCGATTCTTGAAACGAGTTCCAATAGCCTTTTATATGCTTTCCCTAGGTCTTCCATCTCATTTCACTGCGGTTGCTACTTCTAAAAACATCTCACCCAGGTGTTTGCATAATGTCATCTGCCTTTAAATTTAGGGTCGTAAAAGACCTTGTGGCGGTCATCAAGATGCAGAAAATTGCTTTCGAGCAAGGACCAGACCATGCAGAGCGTCTAGATATGGAAACAAAGTTGTTTCTCGTGCTTCATAGAGCACAAACGACGTGCAAAGTTTGGCGAACCGCGGACTTCTCCATGTCGTCGGTGGTCAGCATCGTCACCACGGTAATGATTAGTGTACGGCTCGTACTTATGGAGAAGCAGATGAAGCGACTTGCATTGCGTTCTGGCACGTTCAGGTCTGTCCTGCCTTATCGCCAGGTCATCGCTCTGCTTCTCGAGTCAGCAGTGCCGTTTACGCTTGTGGGTATTGCTGGAGCAATCATTACAGGACTCATAAACGCGAGGAATAGCGAATACTCAAGAGCTGTCAGCGTTTTCCCATTCATAATGGTGTTATGGACGAATGCCCTAGTGAGTGGTTGGGGAAGGTCGACCCTTCGACGTATAGAAATGCTTACTTTTCACCCTAACAACCAGGCATTGGGACCGCAAGTAATCATATTTCGGATAATCTCAGGAACAAAGTGGTCGTCAAATCCTACAACGCGCCGCTCACGGCCAATATCCCAGCCTCTTATGTTCGCCGACGACCCGGTGGTGTCTATCATAGCATCTGCGTATGCAGACAATGAGCATGAGCTGGAGGAAGGAGGCGCTCACGCCGACAATCCCTCTCGGAGCCACGGCGCAGAAGCAGGCGATGGTGTTGGTTCCGGCAGCGTGATTGCATTATGACTCAACCTTCGAGCATATGTACTTGTACGATTGCAGCCCTATAAATATTTGATCCAAGTAATGAGAGTCCAAGAGGCGCAATGGGATCCCCGGTGACGTGTTTGAGACAAGATGGGGACAACGCAGGGCTGATACTCTAGAGGCCAGGAGAAGCCGTACACTCCAGACAGGAATTGACGGAAAATTCAAGTTGGCTTAGGGTCAATTCCCCAATTGCACAGTTGCACCACTTCGTCCCTGCAAGACCCGGTCACGATCAGCGTGAAGTTTTGCTTGTGAGCCAACAGAGCAACCCCTTGCGACCCTTCTCCTGAACTCGTGTCTCTTTCCCAGACGACCTCAGTAAGCCAAAGTGGTGGCGGATACGAGGAGCGAGGTCGAGAGCGTCGCCGACGAATATGAGCACACGCGCATGCAAAGGCTCTCCACGCCGAAGGGGCGTCCAGGACTGGGTGGATAGCAATCATTTCGAGGGGGTTGATAGCTTCCAGGTAAAGGAAGGTGAGGGGGATAGACAGGGTAGATTGCAGTCTCCCATGGTAAGCTAAGGGTAAGTGGTGGAACCAAAGGTTTTCAAGTTCGGGCTGGTGATCCTGGAAGCCAAGCGTCATATTTCTCAGCGAGCCAGGGCCACAAGAGGTGGCAAGACCCCATCGTTCAGTGGGAGTGTCGAGATCTACTGCGTCAAATAGACCACGTACGAGGTTGTTGGGCAACAGAATGCTTCAGCCACGCGCATCAAGTTGGAGGAAAGACCTTCACTATGGCGTGGCCGAATCCTCATCGCGGTGCACCTAAGTAAGGGCAGTGAGACTCTCCACCACACGAGTGAAACTGTGGGCACTAAACGCCCACGACCGGAGGAAGGGGTGACGTCGAGGAAGGAGCCGAGATGCGGTGGAACGAGATTGGACTGAATGAGAGGCATAGGTGGGTTGATTGGAGCAATGCGAAGCGATATCGACGGAAGATGCTGATTAGTTGTTCACCAGTAACGCATCGCAAGGCATCGTGCCGATGGAGGGGGTTGGAGAAAGCACCACGAAGCCACGAGCGCCGTCATCGACAGCATGGACCATGTTTCTCGTCAGGTTTCGGAAGACCTTGAGGGAATTGGGGTTAGAGAACACACGAGAGGTAACACCACCCGTCTGCGGGAAGCCGAGACGAATGAAGGTCTCTGGGAGGATTCACTTGACGGGCGAGAGGTACGACGGTGGGCATGAACGACGTGGTTAAGGGCGAGTTGACGAGTATTGAAAATGGCAGGGTATCGTCCGGTCAGTAGTGAGCAATGGCTATTGTTCGACGCGGAGTTGCACTTACGAATGGAAGAACATGGCAGACAGCAGCAAGGCGGCTGAAGGAAACGCCAGAGAGAGTGGATAACGACAGAACGAAAAGGAAAGAGCAGAATTCAGGCGGCGACGACAGACTTTGTCCTCGGCATCTGATCTCATCTTTTACCCTTCCCTTCGATACCAGCTTTCTTTCAGACTCAATTATGTATCTGACCTTGACGGCGTCGAAGTCTTTTGCTTTTTGCATTGAAATCTGGCACTTGCCTGGCACTTCCTTCACTTCTCCTCTGGCGAGGCGGTCCTAGGGCGATGCCATCTGTTGCATCATCTAGGATCCTACTGGTGTCAATATGAAGCTTTGCCGCGCAATTAGTAACTCTTTCCAGCCACTATGCTCTAGCGATCCGGATCGTGACTGCCACGGGTGGGTTCCTTCTTTCTTCAAATTCCTGTAACCAGTTCCGATGTGATGTCCGATCGCACCTCCGGCCTCATTAATCATTGTTCGATGCTGTCCCAGTACCTCTCCACGAGGCGCCCATCCCTTCCATTGCTGCACTGCAAAATAAAGTTTGATATTTTCAATCCCGGTCCTCAAAATATGGCTGCATTGCCATTGTCATCTTTGCTCCTGAGCGGTGATGCATACAAAATCCACACATCTGGCATAGCTCTTGTCACAAGATATAGGTTCACAACAAGAAGCCCTCAACTGCCTATCGCAAGGTTTTTAGCACCTCGAGCAATGCCGGCTCCATATTACTATCGAGAACGCTTTCTTCCACTCTACGCAACGTACCTCTTGTCTTCGCTGTGGGGTAGGCTGGCCACAGGCGCTGTATATTCCCCTTCTCAGCTAACATCGCCTTTAGGTATCCAAGCATGTCTGCTTGTTCATACCTTGACCCAGTTCAATCATTCCCCGGTCGAACAACGAAAGGACCGACGCCGCTTTGTATTCCTTTCGGGCCTCGTCTTCCTCTTATCCACCACGTCTTGGGTTTTCTTCCTAAGAGAGCCCTCGATTCCTTTAATGGATCCGTTCGCCAGTTATCAGGATATGTACAACGAACGTGAAAGTCTCCTGGATTCAGCATCCGGGATCGGATGCAACCATGCCGTTTCGTTGGTTGGGGTGGCCTTCTTCGTCTGTTTTTTCTGCCATGACATAAATTTGAGTATCTAACCCACCCCTCAACAGATTTCGAGGGCCACTATTACTTGGAACCATACCCACTATTCGAGATGGATACCCAGTGCAGCATATATGCTTTACCTTGGTGAGGCACCACATAAACCCAATGTCTTATGGTAGGCTTACTGCTCAACAGGGGTTTGTATAGCATCGACATTTTTTCAAGTCGACGCGTTAAGGCGACTTTCCAGAGCGGCTTCCGACCTTTGGGACCAAAACGGTTCGGTAAGCATCTGGGACGCGGTGGAAGTTACAGATCCTTTGCAGAAATCCTTTAAATGGTGGAGGAAGGCTGAATTCATGGGTTCTGTCGCGGTCAGCGTTATCAGCGCATTAATGATCGCGGGACCTCGTCTTTGGAGCCTTTGGAGGCTACGAGAACCTCACGGGTACCGTATGGTTATTTCACTCGAATCAGGCGTGGTTCTTGGAGGCGTTGTGATAGGCGCTATCGGAGTTTTTCTCAAAAGCAGGGAACGAGATGAAAATCCTATTCCTTTCCCCGGAGGCTTCGAACCGACGCCAGATGTTACTTATCTGATGCACGCCATATGGATCAGCACCCTGGTAGGTCCCGATAGCAGTTTCATAGCTTCATTTCCAAATGATGGCGAATTGTGACTTACTTCAATGACCTAGGCAATCTCCTCCCAATCGATTTTGTTTCAGCTTGTTTCAAGGACTACATTATCATCAGATTGACCTCACTATCCTCCATACCCGCATCAAGCCGTAACCTGTTGCGAAGAACAGTTTTCTGACATATATGATATCTAAATCCCAGGCTATGTACCTATCAAAAGAACATCCCAGCAGATAACATAGGTGCTCGCTCTCCACAGTGACAGGCCTACGGTTGATTTGATCACAACTTTAATCAAGCAGTGATATCAACCACAAGTCACGCAATCTTCGACCTTTTTGCCTTGCTTGGGTCTTCATCTAATGATGAGAATCCGATTCTCATCATTAGATGAAGACTCACAGGTATATTAATATGACCAGCCCCTCGCGCTCTCTTGACTTCCTCATGTCATTCTTTCCAACACACGTCAGTATCTCTATCTTGCCGCTGCTGGAGGGAGAACCGTCGCCGCTTGACACCCTCAAAATCCAAGTGATGTCTGAGCATATTGCGACAATTGTATATTCAATATTAGTAGGTATGCCTATCCCCTAGGTGGACGAAAGACAAAGTCACGAGGTTCACGAACGGCTCCTTTAGCGGTACAAGGATACCTTTCGTGCCTTGTGCTTTTACGCTTTACCCGTCTAACTCACGAGCAACAAAAAATGCGAGAACACTACGCCCTTTTCTTGCTCTTAATCCTGGTTTTATCGCTACTACGCTTTTCCCTCTACATGAGGGAGGGCACTCCTCACCTGGTCGACTCACCTGGAATTCGGAGTTATGGGGCCCTTAGATCTCCATACGAATACGCAGCCTCCTTTGTGTTCACGGCCGCACTGTCACTTGTTGGGGATGCCTTCTTGGTTCGTCGAGTCGATGGCTCGCAGTGCAGTACAGTATCGGATCTAACCTTTCTCTTAGGTTTGGAGAGCGACCGTCGTGTGGACCGACCATTGCATTTTGAAACGGATTCCAATAGTAATCTACCTGATCCACTTTGGTTCTTCACATCACCGTTGAATACGTCCTATGGCTGAATACTTCATAGGTGTCTGCTTACTGTCCTCCATATTCAAATTCCGTGCGCTGAAGGACGCAGCAGGGGTTGAAGCAATCCCTGTGGGCAAGAAAGACATGCTGCGGCACTGGGGTCGATTCTCTGTGTGTCAGCGGGCACAGATAGTCTACCAGGTTTGGCGGACTATTGCTTTCGCTATGTCTGTGGTGGTCAATGTGGTCACCACCACCATGATCATTGCTCGACTGGTTTTGATGGAGAGGAAGATGAGGCGCCTTGCCACGCAGTCTGCTACGCTCAGGTCTGCGTTACCTTATCGACAGGTCATTGTGCTGCTCCTCGAGTCCGCGCTTCCATTCACGCTCGTCGGTGTTGCCAGTGCTATCACGACAGTCCTCATGGATGCAAAAGTCAACACATATACTAGGGCCGTCCATTTATTTCCCATCATGATGGTCTTATGGACCAATGCCTTGGTATGTAACCCCACATAGCTTTCTCATTAACATTATTGCTCACCAAGACAAAGGCTCTGGGTCCACAAATAATCATACTTCGAACAATTTCAGGGAACACATGGACGTCAACTCCCTCATCGCGCCGCTCACAGCCCATATCCCAGCCCATTCTATTCGCAGACGACCCAGTGGTGTCTTTTGTGGCCTTGTCTACCCACGCCGTCGACGACGACAACGAAGAGTCTCGCGGGAAATCTCAAAGAGATCCTCAGCACTTCCCTTGTCCCCAAAACACCAATGCTGGAGACCCTACGAGTCAAATTCAATCCCAACACCGGACTCTCGAAAGCTTTTGATCAGACTATGCCATACATATGCGTACCGTACTCAAAAATGACCTTCAAGTCACGAACAGTCCGTCTGCATCCATCGCCGTATTTCTTAATTCTACTAGCTGGGATGGGTAACGACTCCACCACGGTACCTCCCGGAGGGGAGTGGTTGTGGAAGACGCATCAATACAATGCCCACGCCTTCTCATCTCCTTCCACAAAGAAACCATCATTGGTCGTGAAGAGTCGGGCCACACACACACACCTTCAAACACGCTCTCTAGTATAATTGACGCTTGCCCGTCGCCTCAAGCCGCGCTCGATTCTGGCATTTGAGGCAAGACGAGGAGGGGACGATGATGGTCGAGGATCGCGAGGATAACCCTGCTCGAGAAGGATCGTTCACCGCAGCTAGCAATGCACTAAAAGCCAACCCAGTGTCGAACAGCTAGATTTTGGATAGCCGACCTTCCTATCATCCGCACCATTATCACCCCAGAAGCTGGCAGAGATTGAGAGCTGCTTCATGCAGGAGTGACGTCGCCTTGTTAGACGAGCAACAAAGGATCGTAAAGGTCAAAGGAGCAAGTTGAGGAGATCGTGGCCAACAAGGGGGATGAGCTCGACACAAATAAACGGCTCTCCAAGTCGATGCATTGCTCGAGAGACAAAGAGAGTAACCTGAAGGACTTCGGACGGGGAAGATACTGATAAAGTCAACATGGAGACCAAGGATCGGAGGCTGGGGAGGTGGACGGGTGTTAGTTGAGCTTGTCTGAATTCAGCGGAGAGAGCCAGGGCGTGGTCGAGGGTGCTGAAGCTCGCGGAGGTGATCTTTGGCCAACGTCGCTCCATTAAATGGAACAAGCTCGCAAGAGGGTACAAAGGCAGAGCCATCGAGAGGGAGCGTTGAGATATTAGGCATTGGATGTACACCGCGCTAGAAGCGTGAACCGCTTCAGACCAGGTCGCATAACGCCACGAGCGCCACCGTCGACTATGCGAGGGATCTTTCCGGTCGCGCTGCAGGTATAGACCAAGCCCTTGAGGCCTTGAGGCCCGGTTTAGCTTGGTAGTTCTCAGGTGTCATCAAGCATGCACCTGCCACCTCTCCTTACTAAGAGCCAGAGTTCTTGCAAGCTCTCGAAGCCCTTAGCGCATCCAATATTTGTGGGTAGTGATGATGTTGGGGAAGTCATAGTCAACGGGCGAGAGCTGCGCCATTGTAGGGAATACGCGAGCAACGTCGTGGAGGGACAATGAGCATCGGCGATGTCTTCGCATCTCGCATCGTCGTTCTTCCCAGCGCTCTCCGCAGACATACCTTCCACCGTGGATTCTGAACAACAGTATCGTCGCGGATGCGACCCAAAACACCCAATCTTGGGCTTGGTGCAGTAGATGGTGCGATGCCAAAATAATCATGGCGCGCGGAGGAAGGGGTCATAAACGTCGAGGATGAAAATGAAGGGTGCGACAAACCCGCCTCTGCCTCGGAGAGTGAGGCTACTTACGGTGGTAGTCAATTGTGACGTCTTCAGGTTGTGGACCGCGAGCATGACAGTGCGGCCAAGATGACGAGGATTGGATCCTTCAAGCAATCCAATAGTAAGGGACAGAGCTGAGATGGTTCGCCTAGAGTTCCTGACGCAGATCTATGGTGTGCGAACTTGGCGACTACCAGGATGTCAGCACGAAAGTGAAGAGAGAGCGCTTACAGATTTACGCGAGAGGACATGGGCAGCGGGCGAGATCGAGCACGCACAGAAGGCATCCGTGGACGCGACTTCAGGTCAAATGCGTTGGTCGGCCTGAAGCCGTCCCTTGTCCTTGCGTGCGAAAGCGGTTGGGGGGCGAAAGATCGCTATACGATTCCAGAATGGCCGGGCACCGAGGAAGGACTCGTGGAGGGGACGAATAGGCGACGTTGATACTCACCTGAGTACGTTTGTTAGCACCTTGACCGAGAATCCGGAGACAAGTGCCATGCAGACGTTCAATTTTCCATTAATGTCCTCATGGATCCCGAGGTTCCGAACCCCTGTGACCACCACCGCTTGTGTAGTCTTTGTCGGTCGTAATCTAACAATATTCCATGCCTCTGGTCTGGGGCTTGAGGTGGCATCGGATCGATCGACTCGAATGCGAATGAGAGATGGGTAGCATTGCAAAGTAAGAGGGGGAGTGATAGTCTTTTAGTGACGGATTGACGGCTGCTCGATTGAACTCGATTGGAAGAGGCGCTGGCGGAAAGTGGAGCCCTGCAAGGCACGAGCGGTGACACGGTTGAAGCGAGCATTTCTATGCGCTTGAAAGAACCAAGCGGAAGATAGGAGGGATGGGATTAAGGTGGGTTAACGGAACAAGAGGGATAGAAACAAACAGGAACGAGCGGGAGGTGGTCGTGTGATGGACATGGCTTCGCGAGTCTAGGAAACGGTCATGTACCGGATTTATCCGGAAAGGGAGATCTTATCTTATCTTGCTCATAACCTTCGCCTCGAGCAGTGTGCCAGTGACCACGATTGATGTTCTTTAAGGCCCTTGATTCAGACCCTTGCTATGGTCAAGCCCACTATGGAAACATCGCCCCCAGGAGGCCCCAGGAGGAATACGCTGTCGGTTCCAAAAGTGGGCTTCCAGGTTCCTTGACGTCACGTGGAAACCACCTATCCGGTACCTCTTTGACGAAAACCTCCTGGCTTTCTTGACAACACATCTCTCCTCATCTTTCCTGGGTAAGTGCTAAAACATGGAACCTCCGAGTCACGTCCTCTAATATCTAACTTTCCACAAAGCACTCCAGATCTGTCTTACTTTTCATGCCCTCACAAAATACTACCAGATGCCCCCCGAGAAACAGCAGGACTGTCGTCTCTATGCTCTACTTCTGGCTTTCCTCACAATTTCGTCTCTGGCATCTGGCGTTCTCTTTATTAGGAACCCCTTTGTACCCCTAATCGATGCGCGAAGCTATCAAGAAGTACTTGGCTTTAGGGGCACTGCAAGGCAATCAACAGTAGCAGCTGGGCTCAACAGCGCTGTGATCCTTATTGGAGTCACATTCATGGTGCGATATAGCCAATTGCCTTTATTCCCTCGGATTGACCTCTTACTAGGTATGGCGAGCCACCATCATCTGGCATCACAATCGCCTTCTGTCATACATGGCAAGGCTTGGCTATATTCTCCACATTGGTTGGATGCTACTTGTCCGCATTTGTGCTTAAGCTCATTCTTCTCAACAGGGGTCACGGCCACATCCTTTTGGTACCAAGTTGAAGCCTTGACCCGAGTAGCAACAGTGGCCTTGCCTGAAATTCACTCGGAGAGTTTAGAGCCTGTCCTGGTTGAAGAGAATGTCGTCACCCGCATTCAAAAAGCCTATCATTGGTGGAGGACAGCTGAATTATTGGCATCTGTTGGAGCTAGTGCTGTCTCTTCAGTGTTGATCATCATGCGTCTGTCTTTGAACAAGGAAATCGCGGGAGATCGTGGATCTCTCAGGTGTGGACTCCACCTCTTAATTGAGTCAGCCCTGCCATTCACTTTGCTGGGGGTTGCTGAGGTGTTCTCGAGGAGGGGGATCAGTGAAATTAACTTTCTACTCGCCGCACCCTTCCTCCTAATGTCTTATACCTCACCCTATGCAAACCACTTCATGCACGTCCTGTGGACAAATGGCTCAGTAAGTACCCTTCATCTTACTGCAATGCCCGCAGAGATTTATACATTTACATGACCAGGTTCTAGGGCCGCAACTGATTCTGTTCCGAATCCTCTCGGGTAAAACTTGGACATCAAACCCAATCCCTCTGGGCGCCGCACGCGGCACAGCCAATATGAGTTCACCTGATTACCCTTCTTGATCAACAAGCTTGTCTTCTTCGTCCTCACCCAACCTTGGGGATCCATTTTCATCTTCGAAGATGGGCGCCTTGATTATCATTAAGAAGAAGGCTATTACAGATCCCAACTGGATGGTGCAAGGCTCACTGCCTGAAATTGTCTTCAGTCGATAGATTACAGATCCTTTTTAAACGATGGGTATTTTATATCAAGGAGTAGTGGGCTCTCTCGTATTCTTGCATTATTGCATTCCTCATTCACAAATGTGTGCGGGAGGTGAGTTCTACGATGTGCTCCAGGAAGCGTACGAGTGGGTGGCGGCGCATCTCTATTCTTTCTTCGCGAGTGAGTTTGTCGTTCAGCCATCTTGAACAGCTCGCCTTTAACATCAGGTCTAAGCAATCCAAATCTACATGGCTTGCCTTGCACTTGCGCGATTCAGTCGTTTGACACCAGAAAGGCAGCTGGCGAGGAGGCGTTATGTTGTTTTCACACTCATCATCGTGTTCCTATCTCTCATGCGTCTGACTCTTTATTTGAGAGAGGGCCCACACCGTCTCGACTCGCCCGGACTTTGCGTTTATGGATGGAGTGACTCTTTGGTGGAGTATGCACTTTCTTTTGCTTGTACCACTGCGCTGTCGTTACTGTGTGACGCATTTCTGGTAACATTTTTTGAGACCAGGCATAGACCGGGGCAAATCGCTGACATTTCTATAGGCCTGGAGAGCGTCCGTAGTGTGGAGCCATCGATGCATCCCGCCTGCGGTCTTCCTGATAAACGTTGGTATGTCATCCAACAGTGAACACCTATGAAATTACTTCCGCCATGCTGATGGACACTAGGTGTATGCATCACATCCTCCTTGTACAAATTTCGTGCTTCGTCGGCAATCACACTCTCACCCAGAGGACCAGACCCACTTTCACTTTCGACAGAAACAGAGATCTGGTACAGACAAATAGACCATGCACGGATAGCATACCGGACCTGGCGCACGGTCGACTTCTCTGCATCCATCTTGGTCAATGTTGTCACCACGACAATGATAATTGCGCGGCTCGTTCTAATGCAGCGAAAGATGAAGCAATTGGCAAGCGGTTCTGATATATTCAGGTCTGAATTACCATATCGACAAATCATCACTCTACTGCTCGAGTCGGCACTACCATTCACTCTCGTAGCGCTGGCAGGAGCGATCACTACCGCACTTCTTGATCCAGGCGGAGGCACGTATCGACGAACGGTTCATGCCTTGCCTTTTGCAATGGTTCTGTGGACTAACGCTATGGTAAGTGCTGGTGAACACTTTGATGATACGAGCCCACCCTCACGATTTGAACAGGCGCTGGGCCCCCAGCTTATCGCGTTTCGAGTCATCTCAGGAGTGACCTTTACGGCCAACCCTCCATCACACCACTCACGACCCATATCCCAGCCAATCATGTTCGCAGACGACCCAGTCATTTCTTTCGTGGCTTCATTTCCTGATACTGAAGAAGCTGGGGATCTTGAGCCCGCTGGTTCCCTACGACTTCGCGTTCGGGGTACCTCTGAGACAGATGTATGACATGCCAGAATAAAAACGATTATTTACATTTTTATTTACTCACAAATTGGTGAGGTTGCGTGGAGGCAATCCATAGACACCACCATATTCTCCAACCACACGCATTACGTTGGAGGGAAGACCTTCACTATGGCGTGGCCGAATCCTCATCGCGCTGCACCTAAACAATGGCAGTGAAGCTCTCCACCACAAGTGAACCGTGCATGCAGCGCTAAACGCCCAAGATCGGAGGAATGGGTGACGTCGAGGAAGGAGCCGAGGTGCGGTGGAACGAGGTTGAACTGGATGGCAGGTATGCATGGGTTGATTGGAGCAATGCGAGGCAATATCGACGAGCGATGATCACGGGTTGTACAAAAGTAACGCATCGCAAATCAGGGTGTCATTGGAGGAGCCGCGAGAGAGAGAACTGAAGCGACGAAGTGAGTTCGAGGCCGTTCGACGCTGTATTGATGATTGGGGCCAAACGATATGTCGATGAGCGGTTGAGAGGTGGGGTGAAAGGCAAAGTTGTGAAGGAAGTGCGACGAGACCTTGAATATGAGCGACCCTGTGACGGGTGAGTCGAAGAGCATGGACGATGGCGGGATGTCGCCGTTCTTGTAGATGCTCCCCAGCTGGAATGGGCAAGGCTTCCGCTATCGATGCCTCCCAGAGGGGAGTGGTTGTGGGAGATGGATGAACAACCAAGTTCTGGATGGGAGACCCAATCAAGCCTGCAGTGGTACTGAAGGAGGATATTGATACCCCGTGGCGCGGTGAAAACCATGGGACCCAAGGCGAAGATCACTACGAAGCTGGCGCGGCATGCCCCTCTCGCTACGCCAAAGGGGGTGCTGTCACAATCGAATGCAACGCATGCGACGTCTGAAAAGTGGAGCAGCCGGGCGAGTCATTGACAGTCGCGGTCCACGACTGCGAGAAGGTTCCGCAAGATAACGAAGGTTGTGCATAACGTCGACTGTTGGGTTCAGAAGTCCCTGCGTGGCTGAGGTGACCGGGCGAATCGAATCGTTCACTAGGTTCGATGTCCGGGGGAAAGGAAGTACCTGGCACAACGCACGCTCGTATTCGCGGTCTGGCACGGGCTGTCGGGATGGAATTAAAAGGAGAGCGCTTTTAGACTTACCCAATACATTGAGCCTCGATCGAGCCGAGCAGGAGACGCGTGGTGCAAAAAGACATCGAGGAGGCGAGGGTGAATACGTTTGCTGACGCCAGGTCGTACCATTGCCCTTGTTCGCCCGAGCCTTGAGAGGCCAATGGATCTCTCAATTGTTCTTGTCACAGTAGACAGTCGAGGACTTCGTGAAGAAGGAAATGTCCAGGAAATGCCTCGTGCCCGAGACATTTCCTGAAGCATTTCCGTGTTCGGAGACAATGGCTTTGCCACTGCCGGAAATGCTTGAGTTGGGTGCTTCATGTCTCCGAAAATGTGGTTCGGAAATCCTTTGTGATCAAGGACGTTTCCGAAAACATAACATCGTCCTCTGCCCCTTGTGTGTACAAAGGGGCTTGTATTGATTCCCGCCTGCTTGATGCAAGCCAAGGACGAGTGAGGTGACAATCCTAGACGGCAGATGACAGCGCTAAGGATAGAGGGGTATAAGCATCCCGAATAAAGTGCGAGAGCGAAAGCCGCACAGGTATCCATCCTTCTATGACGATCTTTATTGACTGCCGAGCTTTATATCGTTTCCGTGGAATTAGTTTGGGTGCTCAGTTCGAGAACGCGTGGTTGCACTATGCGGCCAAGGGTAGCGATCTTCTATGTTTCTGGCAGGCGGCTCTGAGGAAGGGCCGGCTAAAAGAATTCTGTCAAGAGACCAAGGCGAGAATTTCAGCGGACAGTGCTACCATGGATTGGCGGCTGCTCGACGGAAGTAGAATGGAACTGGTGCTGGGAGAAGGCGGGGTGCTGCACCACGCGATGGATGGGGCTTGAAGCGGGAATTGCTGCACTTTTTAAAGCTAAAGGAATTGGCCGGTACAGATGATTGAGGGAATGAGCAAGGCAATAGAAATCGGAAGGAGAGGAACGAGCGCAAGAGGTGGTTGTCTGATGCGTGGGACCCCCTAAGAATTCGATCAAGACATCTTATCTTATCTTTGACCTGGATCTTTCGCTCACGATTCGGGCTCACTCACATCTTCCCGAGTCCTCTCTCCCTCGAGGTGTTTTCGAAATAGCCACTCATGAGGCGTAAGAAGGAGATTACAGTCAGCCCATGCTGTGGCTGATAGCAAGGACCTGATTCCTTGGCCTCGACCATGCAACATCAGGCACTGCCCAAAGAACCCGATGTTTCATCGCTGTGGGGCTTCCATTCCTAATATCGTGGACACATAACTGATATATATAGGAGGAAGAAGAAAGGAATACTGGGCTTTCCCCGAAGCATTGCAACTTTAGCAATGTCTGAACCCACGAATCACTACTTGTTTAGGTACAACCTGCTTACGCTTTTTGCAACATACCTCGCGTCGTCGTTGTGGGGTAAGGTGAGCCCCAGCTCCTCACCCTCGCATATAATTAAAGATCTCAAGGTGTCCAAGCTTGTGTCGCAATCCATGCACTCACACATTTCTACACTCTTCCTCTCGAACAAAGACGCCAGCGGACTCTCTATGTCTTCTTTCTGTGCTCGATACTTCTGTTATCCGCCATCTGTTGCATTCTCTTTTTAAAAGAGCCATATGTGCCCTTGATGGATGTGCTAAGCTACAAGGAGGTATACCTCTTCTCGGAAACTCTCCCGGAATCCGCGGCTGCCATTGTATGCAACGCAGTCCTTTCACTATTTGCGATCGGTTTTATGGTACGTTTCAGTCGATCGTGGACTCAGAGCAAGAATTTTGACGATTATCTTCAGACTCTCAGAGCCACTATCATTTGGAGTCATAACCGTGTCCTGAAACGGATCCCAAGCGTCGCCTATACAGTGTACATCGGTACGTCATCAACTATCCCCAATTTCAGCTTCTCATTCCCTTGCTCTGTAGCGGTTTGCGTCGTCTCGGTATTCTTTCAAATCCAGACTTTAAGATCTGTTGTCGACCTGGCTTCTGACCTTCATGGTTCAGGAATCAGCGAGATCGCCGCTGCCAGGGCTATCGACGTGGTCCAAGACCAATACCGGCGGTGGCGTACGACCGTGTTTTTGGCATCGGTTCTTACCAGTGCGGCTGGTACAGTACTTCTTGGCTCTCGGATGGCCTTGACGAACTGGGAAGCTTCCAAGAGACAAGATGATATAAGCCGTGGCCATCCTTTGATTTATCATACTCAGAAGAGGATCATGGTGCTCGAGTCATGGCTCCCTTTCACTACGATCGCCGTCGTGGGTGTTCTTTTGAAAGGACGAGTGCACGACATTGTCTGGCCCCCCGTTGGACATTTCGAAAGAGTGCTACTTCCTACTTCGGATCTGAACCATTTGATGCACGTTTTATCGGTTCAATCTACGGTAAGTGTTTCTATGATTCTACCTTTAGGTTTCTGACTGGTTTGATTGCCGCTCATTTGGGTGAATAGGCGTTGGGATCCCAACTAATTCTCTTTCGAATTTTCTTGGGGATGACATGGATATCAAATCCGGTTCCTCTTCATGTGCCTTCTTCATCTCTATTGGAACTCACCACGCATCGGTGAATAGATAGTTTTACATCAGTACTAAAGGGTGTCTATAGTGAGACGAGGTCTAAATTTTCTATGTCATACTGTGAGTCACTGGGCGTGATAAGTGTGTCGGAAATACACAATCAAGCCTTCTGGTATGCCTTCTTTATCTTCGAAAGAGATCCCATCTCCCCGAGGCAATCATTGATGATGGACAAAGAGCGCCCGTGATGTATGCACCACTGTTTGAATGATTCACGTTTCGCCCCACCCGCTAAGCAGCGAGGTCCGAACAGCGCAGCATATGGTCAAGCATCCCCACCGTACACGGTTGAAATACATCCCTTCCTTTCCACTATCACGAGCACCGACTCCCACTGTAACCACTAGGCCAAATGCGTCCTTACAACGTCGCGTCCGGTGAGGCCTCAACACAGCTCGATGTAGTATTGGCCAGTGAGTTCTGATAACAAGGACTGTGCCTATCAAGTTCGATACTAACACTTATCCCAAAGCTATCCAAGTGTACATTACCTGCCTTGCACTTGTACGATTCTTCAGTTTGCCCGATGAGCACAAAAGAAAACGGAAGCGCTACGTCTACCTCTTGCTTGTCATGATCTTTCTATCACTATCGCGTTTTGTTGTGGATTTGGCCTATAGCTCCTGGACACCGCCCTTGTCCCCTACCCTCCCCATTGATATTCAAGGGGTGATTCTAGGTTCCATACATGAAGACGTCGTTACGTGTGCAGCCACAGCTGCTCTTTCGCTAGCTGGCGATGCCTTCTTGGTACGTGGGGCCTTTTGCTAGACTCACCTTAGATTTCATTAAACATCCTTCTTAGGCTTGGAGAGCAGCAGTTGTTTGGGATCATCATCATTTTCTAAAGCGTGTTCCAGGTGTAATCTACGGCGTCTACTTAGGTTCTTCAACTCTCAGATTCAGAAGCTTCCCAAGGCTAATTTTTTCGCAGGAGTCTGCATCGCATCCTCGACTTTCAAATATCTCGCCTTGCACGGCCTGGCGAAGGAGGCACAGTCCGGTGCCTTGGATGATATAAAACTGCGGACTGAAGCTTTTCGACGCACAGGGCTACGCTACCGACCCTGGAGAATTGCTGACTTCTCATTGTCTGTACTAGTCAGTGCGGTTGCGACGGCAATGATCTTTGCCCGACTCCTCCTTACGCAAAAGAGGGTAGAGAAAATTGCCAGGGAATCGGGAACGTTTGAGGCAAATTTGCCTTATCGGAAGGTCATGAGGTTGCTACTCGAGTCAGCACTTCCCTTCACTATGGTCGGTATAGCTGGGGCAGCCGCAGCAGCGTTGAGGGGCTCACCAAGTCCTTACAGTGGTTGGGCAACCCGTGCCTCTCAGGTCATACTAGTTCTATGGAGCAATGCCCTGGTAGGCACTCATGATCAAATGTTACCTAGGAACTGCTATTCACTGTCCCGCACAGGCCCTTGGCCCCCAGCTCATCGCTTTACGCGTAATTTCAGGAGTAACCTGGACGTCTAACGCGACGATGTGCCATGCACGGCCGATATCGCAGCCTATTTTCTTCGCAGACGACCCGGTGGTGTCGTTGGTGGCTTCTTTCACAGACGTTGAAGAGGACGTTGGGCTTGAAACACGGGGGGACTCTCAGAATGTTGGTCAGGTTCACATCCAACCGTAGGGGATCCACCATTTTCATCCTCTCTTCAATAGTCGCCAGGGTGCTTCGAATATTGGGCAGCATAGGTTCGCCATGAATGAATACCATACCGTAAACCATAGTGCCTTCGGAATATAGAGACCCAACATTGGATTGCCAGCGTGAAGATTCAAGTACATCTTTTTGCTGCAGGTATCGTACGAATATCCATACTCTAGCAACCCGGTCCCGAACCTTGGTGTCCATGCCTTTTCTTTTCTCTCCAATGAAAACATGTCTTCCCGCCGTCCCGCATCACAGAGCCAACCGCCTACAAAATACGTTCCCAAAGTCTCGTTTCCCTTCGGATACATCATCGCGATGGGGAGGACGCGATCGAGCTAGTAGCTGTCACCTCTGACATTCGAGGCCAAGAGAGGGTGCGAAGAGGGTGACTAGATGATCGGCGTTTGTTGGGACAAAAGCGAGGGTGTGGGAGTGGTCATAAAATGCAGGTAGCAATGCTCGGAAGATCTCATAGTCGACCAGCCAGGTAGGATGATCAGAGTCTTCAGTGAATGGCAGGGTAACGTCAAAGGGACTGGGCTTGAGGCTGGTAATGTTTGAACCAAACGCTATAACGTTGAGCGGAAGAGACTCAAGCTAAAGTGAAAAAGTGGCTTAGTCCAGAGAGAGCGTCAAAATCTTCGCCATTAAGTACAGCTCGGCAGGGAGGGATTGAACACCTGAGATCTTCGAGCTGAGAAGTGTGAGATTGCGGATCGTGCCATTTACCCCAGCGCGACGCATGGCCGGCAAGCCACGCTGTGGAAAAAGAGCTGATGAGTATCGGCAGCAGCTCGACGAGGTCATTGTCCCAGCTCTCCAGAAAATATAGGCGTGTTGCCCAGTGACAGCGAAGGGCCATCGAATACCCCCGAGCTTACGGACACAAGACACTATGCGGCAATCAGTGCGGCGGAGAGCGATGTCAGAGAAGTTGTGTGTGGAACGGACTGTGGACGATGGCAATAATACTATTAAAAGACATGCTTCTGCTTCCAATGGGTCTGGAAGCTGGAGTGTATGCTCATTGTCGCAGGCAAGCCTGACGACCGTGAACGCGTGAGTCGTGGTCAACGAACACGAGAGCAGCAAGTCCATGACGGTTGGCAAAGAGGAGAAATTCGCTGTTGATTGCCGTGGTACATGAGACAAGGTAGCAAGTTCACCCCGCGTGAAGAGACCCTGATGCACCGTATTGACTGCCATTTTCTCAAGGGATGATCTGGGCGATGTGACAGGGATCGTCTATGAATCATTCACTTGACCAGGCGCCAAGGAGAGAGAAGGTATTGGAGGCATGTGCAATGGCCGTAACCAGTCGAGGTGCAGGATAGAAGACAGGCGGTCAAGAGAATATGTCCTACAGATAGCCATCTCCTGCCAACATCTTTAGATCCCGGACTCGGAAATTCAGACCCTTGACAATACCAGCTTTTGTTGTCTAGTCAGTCGGCCCAAGAGAACGCAGGTTGTTGACCATGGTCCATGCGAGGGATGCGACTGGTATAGAGATTCTCTATTTTTTTGGGCAGATGAATTGAAGGAAGTAGGAGGAATATAGATGCTTGGAGAAGCTGATGATACTCAGGAATGGGAGTGGAAAGGTATAAATAACCCCACCCAAACCGCACCACAAGATCCGTGGACGTTTTTATCGTATCTTATCAATCTTAGCCTCTTAGTTAATATCTTTGCCCAAACGAGTCCAGCGGCCGCTGCTTTCTATGTGCAAATCCCAGCGATGCTTGACGCCTCCTTTGTTCAAAACTTCAACATTGCAGCCTTCTTTCTATCGCTGTAAGTAGGTAATCTGGCGGTGTCTCACAAAATCTCACGGCCGATATGCTACATGCCATAGACCTTGTAAACGTTGCTCGCCTTCAGATCATAATATGAAACGCTATGTCCCAGGGACACAACAGCGCACCTTTGGGTCAAAGGCTATGCTCCAAACTTCCTCCAATCGTTGGGAACGTTTGGGGATCACCTTGGAAAGTTGAATCAGTCCCGCCATCTCCGAAGAACGCAACTGCTTCTTATCCATCATGATTCTCCTATTTTCGAAGGGAATAGGATGTGGGAGAAAGGGACGCTTTGGGTTATCGAAGGAGCGAACTTCTGTTCAATTCACTGCTGCACATCTCGTGTGAGTCCTAGTCTCCGAAACGATTCCGCTGCCTTAGCTTCCCACTGGCAATATGAAACCATATCCTGTTTCAAGAGCTTCTTTCAAGTTTAAGTTGGCTGTGACTTCTTTCATGATGATCAAGATACCTGAAACTTCCGCCGTTGGTATCACTCAAACATAGGAGCCAAGGCAAAAGGTGAGTTCTTAAAATGTCCTCGAGTGAAGCTCGCTATCTTTCAACAAATTTGACAATGTCAAAACCCATGAATCATTACCAGTTCAGGCACAACATGCTTGCACTTTTTGCAACATATCTTTCTTCGTCCTTGTGGGGTAGGTGAGCCCTAGTTCCTCAGCCTTGCTTGTGGTTAATGGTCTCAAGGTGTGCAAGCTTGTGTCGCTATCCATGCGCTTACACAATTCTGGTCTCTCCCTCTTGAACAAAGGCGCCAGCGAAGTCTCTACATCTTCTTTCTGTGGGCGATACTTCTATCATCTGCAACTTCCTGCATTTTCTTTCTGAAAGAGCCCTATGTGCCTTTAATGGATGTACGAAGCTACGAGGAGGTATACCTCTCCTCGGAAACTCTCCCGGAGTCCGCAATTGCGATTGTATGCAACACACTCCTCGCGATTGTCGCGATCGGTTTCATGGTACGTTCCAGTTGATGGTGAACTCAGAGCTGGAATCTTGACGATCATCTCCAGAGCCTGAGAGCCACTATTATTTGGAACGATAATCGCGTTCTGAAACGGATCCCAAGTTTCACATATACTGTGTACATTGGTATGGCGTCATTTGCCCCACCTCCAACTTCTCAACCCTCCCCTCCTTAGGGTTTTGCATCGTGTCAGTCTTCTTTCAAATCCAGGCTTTGCGATCCATCGTCTCCGTGGCTTCTGGCCTTCATGGCTCAGGAGTCAGCGAGATCGTCGCCGCTAGGGCTATTGACTCTGTCCAAGACCAATACCGCGGGTGGCGTACGGCCCAGTTTATGGGATCTGTTGCTGCCAGCGTGCTTTGTACATCACAAATTGTTACTCGGATGATCGTCATGAGAGCGAAGGCATCCAAGAGGCAACACCCAAGGAGCTGTGAGCAGCGCGAGCGTCCAATTCATCACATTCATAGGAGAAATGTAGTGCTCGACTCTTTCCTCCCTTTCACCATGGTAGCAGTCGCGGGTATTCTTCTGAGAGGGCGGGTGTACGACAACGTCTTGCCTGCTGCTGGGCAACTTGAACGAACATTGCTTCCTGCTTCGGATCTCAACCATCTAACGCATGTCATCTGGAACCACTCTTCGGTAGGTCTTCATGATAGTCATGCCTCTCAGACTGGGCTGATCGTTGCTCATTTTTAGGCGTTGGGCTCCCAACTGATTCTGTTTCAAATTCTCTCGGGGAGAACATGGCTGTCAAGTCCGGTGTCGCTTTGTGTGCCCTAAGTTCACTCTTCGATGGAATTCATCAGCTAGAATTGATCTCATACTCTCAAGTACATCAAGGCAGTCGTCTCGGCGAAATATACAATACAATCAGTCGCCTCGCCTCGGTTAACTTTCGATGATAAAGGAAGAGATTCCATTTTTTCGAAGCCGCCATTGCTGATGGTCAAAGGGTAGCCATGGAAGCCTGTAATCACTGAAGGAGTGAATTTGACACATAAGGACTCAACGAGTAACATTCTGTCTTTCACTCCTGAAATGAAGCACATCTTCTCGACGTACGAGCGGCACTTGCTGCCAATGGAACCGTCACGATCCAGCCCCACCCGTCCTTACCACGTCGTGACTGGTGAAGCCTCAGCGCAGCTCTATGCATTATTGGCAAGTGAGTTCTGATATAAAAATGAATGTACTATTTCAAAGTTGAGACGAACTCCGAAAGCCATCCAAGTATACATTACCTGTCTCGCACTGGTACGGTTCCACCGTTTGCCCGACGATCAAAAAAAGAAACGGAGGCGCTACGTCTACCTCCTGCTCATCATGATCTTTCTATCAATGTTGCGTTTCTGTGTGCGTTTGGCACATAGCTGCTGGATGCCATCTTCGTCCCCTACGCTCCCCGCCGAAGGACCAGTTCTAGCGTCAACATATGAAGACGTCGTCACTTGGGCGGCCACGGCTGCTCTATCCCTCATTGGCGACGCCTCCTTGGCAAGTGGGGTCCTATGCCAAACCCGTCCTAGCTTTCATGTGATCTCTTTTTTAGGCTTGGAGGGCAGCCGTCGTTTGGGACCATCACCGCTTTCTAAAGCGAGTTCCAGGTGCAGTATACTGCCTCTACTTAGGTTCACAAAGTCCTAGATTTAGAAGCTTTACCAGTCTAACGTTTTTACAGGAGTCTGTATCGCATCCTCGCTTTTTAAATCTCTTGCCTTGCACAACCTTGCAACTGAGACACAGTCTGAGTCTTGGGGTGATACACACCTTCGGACTGAAGCTTTTCGACGCACAGGGCTACGCTACCGACCCTGGAGAATTGCTGACTTCTCAATGTCAGTAGCCGTCAGTGCGGTTGCAACAACAATGATCTTTGCCCGACTCCTTCTTACCCAAAGGAGGGTCCAGAAAATTGGCAAAGAGTCTGGAACGTTTGAGGCGAATTTGCCTTATCGGAAGGTCATGAGGCTGCTACTAGAGTCAGGTCTTCCGTTTACCATAGTCGGTATAGCTGGGGCAATCATAGCAGCGCTAAAAGACTCGCCCGGCCCATACGGTTGCTGGTCAACTCATGCCTTCCCGTTCGTCCTAGTTCTATGGAGCAATGCACTGGTACGCACCCATGATTAGATTTGATTTCGGAATCATTATTCACTATCCCGCATAGGCCCTTGGCCCCCAGCTCATCGCTTTACGAGTAGTATCAGGAGTAACCGAGACGTCCAAGACCCCAACGTGCCGCGCACAGCCAATATCGCAGCCTCTTTTCTTCGCAGACGACCCAGTGGTGTCCCTGGTGGCTTCTTTCGCAGATGTTGACGAGGAAGTCGGGCTTGAACCACGACGGTGCTGTCACGATGTTGGCTCACATCTAGCCACAGGTGATCAATGATCCATTGAGGCAGATTCATCCCCTCCTCAATGGCAGTGTCGCCCTTGGATATTATGGCGTAAAAGTCAATGATTAAAAACGCCACATTGTAAACTACGGTGCCTGCGAAATATAAAATCCCAACCCGAGCAGTGAATAGTGGCTGTCAAGGTGAAGATCCAAGTACAAACGGTGTTTTACTACGAATGTCGTGCCAAACATCTATGCTCTGGCAACCTGGTCCCAAACTTGCTGAGCGCTCGGTGTCCATGCCTTTTCGTCTCTGCGCAAAGCGAACACATCCTCTCGTCTCCCAGAATTGAACCACAAGCCGCCCACAAAGCACCTCTCAAGAGGCGCGATTCCCTTCAAATACATCATCGCGTTCCCTTGCATCCTCGACGCATGCCATCGTTCCCAAGCCAAGCTCATCAAAATCCTCGCTCGCGTCTGCATGGTGTCAAAATCCACTTTATTGGCGTCGGTGAAGAAGCGTGGCTCGTCCCTCCATTTCCTCTCCTCATTCGTCAAGAAAAAGTCGGGCGAGACGTGGGTGGGGAGGACGCGATCGAGGTAGAACCTGTCCCCTCTAGCATTAGATGCTAGGAGAGGGTGGGATGAGGATGGGTAGGTATCTCGTGTGATGATCAACGTTTGCAGGGATACAGGCGACGGCAACAAGGAGGGGTCATATACTGCAGGCAGCAATGCACGGAAGATGGCTTCGTGATCGACTAGCCAGGTAGGATGATCGATCCTCCAATTATCCGCCCCGTCGTCACCCTGGGACCCGGCAGAGATCCAGAGATGCTTGAGATTTCGCGTCTTAACCAACGAAGTGATCCCTTTCAACCCATCTTCGGGGATAACGTCGCCTTGCCAGACGATCCTTAGCGAGGAAAGGTATTCGTGGCTTTGCACGAGCAATGCGATGATGATATCGACAAACGACGATAGCAAGCCCCTGAGGAATGAGAGACTTTCCAAGTCGACATGTCGCTCCAGGAATTGAATGAGGCCAGCCTGAAGAAAGGCTGAGGGTACCGTCGATGTCGTTTCTACTGACGAGGTCCAAGTAAAGTGTCGTAGGCAGGGGAGGTGGATGAGTGTTGGATGAGATTGGTTGGAGTCTGCAGCAGACGGATGCATGAGGTCAAACGTGCTGAGCGTCAGGCTGGTGATCTTTGAACCGAACATTGCAATGTTGAACAAAGCAGATTCTTGGTAAAGCGGAAAGGCGACGTCATTGAGGCAGAGCGTCGAAATCGTTTCCATCGAGTATACCTCGATGGGAAGGGGTTGAGTGGCAGAACGCTTGGAGCTGAGAAGCGTAAGATCGCGAATGGTGCTGCTGGCTGCACGGATGATGCTTCTGGTGGTGCCGAATGTGGAAGTGGAGGGATCAGAATCGAGGGATCCGGTGAAGCTTTCCAGCTGGCAATCCCCCTCGTCTCCCCGAATGAAACCATCTCCTACACTCGCCGCCACAATCAACTTCAGCGCTTGTAACCGACTTATGCCCCCCAATCCCTCCATGACTTCGCTAGGAACGATAGTCTCTGGTGATATCCATTCGACACTGGAAAGGTGCGGCAGCTCCACCAAAACGCGAGCCACGCGGTGGAAAAAGAGCTGATGACCATCAGCGATGGCTTGACGTCGTCGTTCATCCCAGTGCTCTCCAGCAAGAATGGGCATGCTTTCTGCTACTGGCACCTCTCGTAGTCCAGTGACGGAGAAAGGGCATTGGATAACCCTGATCTTGCGAACACAAGACCCAATGCGGCGATCGCTACAGCGGAGAGGAATGTCGAAGAAGCCGTGGTCGTGTCTTGTAGGGAGGACCGAGGCGGACGAGGGTGACGATGCTGGTGAAAGACTTGCTTCCGCTTCTAAAAAGGATAGAAGCTGAAGCGCGTGGTCATTGTCGTAGTCAAGCGTGATGACAGCGAATTGGGAAGACCGCGCGAGCTGTCGGGAGTCGCGGTCAACAAGCGCTAGAGCAGCAAGCTCATGGCGCCCGAGGAAGAGGAGCAATTTGTGCAGAATCTCGACAGGAAGGTACCGGAAGAAAGGGGCGGTTGAGGTCATGGGTGTGGAACCATTCACGCGATCGAACGTGAGGGGGAGGGGCGTACTACTTGAAGGCATATGTGCTGGTAGTACAGGGCGCAGATTCATGTTGGCTGAGCTTCGCTTCTGCTGCAAGGTGTCAGTACCGAAGAAAAGGAAGTACACTATCAAACATACCAGACGGAAAATGAGCGGGTGGTTCAAAAGGTGTCAAAGCATACACGCCCGGGATGTTATACGACGCCATAGGATCCCCAAAATCGCGTCACTAGTCCGAACTGCGACACGAGGAGCTGTTCATGCCGTTTGTCTTGCAGGGTTGATACGTCGTGTCTGGCAGCCGTCATGATGTTGCGGGTTTTACGCCCGAAGACATTACAGTTTGGCGACTCCATGACGCATACGCGGAGGAACACAGCAGGCCAAAAATAATGGCGGAACGGCAAAGGTCCAAGAGGCGCCCAAGTCAGGGGCTCTGGATGAGCAATGGGAAGTGCTGGGGGTCAACATGCGTCGATGGGTACGGCATGCAGTCTCCTTCAGGGTTTGGCGGCTTCAAAGCCTCCACGGACATTTTCAGATGGACTCTCGCCTGGCCCCTGGGCGGACATGGTGATGGATGGCGGTCGAGACGAAACCCGAATACAGTCGCCACCGTCTTAATGCATACGTGGGAAATGCATAAACTCTGAAAAGGCATAGGATTTGGGGTCCACCAACATGGTTCCCTGCCAAAATAGTAAGAAAATGCATAAACCTGCGAAAAGGCGTAATGCATAGACCAGGGAGGGGGGTCAAAAGGCATAGTTACCCTCTATTTTCACCTATTTTGGGCGTATTTTGCCCTGTTCGGACCCCCCTTCATGGCTTTCGCAAGCCCAAGTCGAGCCCGAAATGGTATGAGCTGCTTGTATGGGCTCAGGCTCGCTGCTAAATTCGCGAATAATGTCAAGAAACAGCACGATTTCTAATAATAGGGGCTCTCAAGCCACCATCAGAGGGGTACACTGGCCCATGGGAAAATGGGTTTGGACTGTCGAAATGCATAACCTCCGAAAATGCATAGGATTGGGGGTCCACCGAGGCTTATGCGTTAAGACGGTGCCGACTGTACTTCCTCCGCGGTCGTGAACAACTTGTGATGATCAGACGCTCAATGATGGGCTTGGAGGTGATCGACTCAGGAGATTGGATTACTAGTACTGCGTGGAAGAGTATTCGGTTTGTGAGATATTGAATAACATCGTGGTGGAATATGGATCGATATCAGACTCCTCTCAGACAAGAAGACCCCCGTCTTCAATGAATGCAACCCCAAGAGTATCCAGAACAAGCTCGCGATAGCTTTCGAAAGATATAGGACACGGAGGAGTCTTGACAGGCACGGGTGGTGGAGGCATCTCCATTGTCATTGCGAGAAGTTTGGCTACGAGAGGGCTCTCCGCACGGTGGATTTCAGGTTTAGGCGCTGGAATCAAGTCTTGCTTTCGTAAAGCCAGGATCTTGATCTTTCCTGTATCTCTTAGCGCTCTTACAACTCCCTTTGCCCAGTTAAAGCCTGCTTCTCCTTTGGGAAGAGGCACACTTCGAATTGCCGCGACTAACGTGTCGTATAGCTCCTCGTCAACATCGGCCAGACGAATGAAACATTTGATGTTCCCAGCCTCGATTGGACCGAGAGATTCATCGACAATCGGGGGAGTGCCAGCAAGGAAAGGAAGACGTTGGGTTGAGGCCTCGGAAAGATCGACGCAAAGCCTTTCAACAGTTTCGAGAGATCCTTCGGTCTCCTTTGATAGCCTATACCATCTTGGTGGGCGAATATCGCTAGACGTTTTTGGCGGCACCGTGACGAAGCCCCAGAATGGTTTCGAGTCGCGCTTTATTCGCGTAGGCTCTTGATGCCACACGGCGTATACAGATCCTTGAGGCTTAGCTTTCGGAGGGGCAGGGTTTGCGTCCAGGATTATGCTCAGTTGAGATTGTGCTCGAGAGAGGGATGGACGAGGTAGCGATGGGTTTGGACATGGTTCTGTGAGGTGATTCAATCCCAAGAAGACAGGAGGCCACCTTTATGCATCTTAAACTGGTCAAAGCGAGCGCTACTTGACGACAAGTTGGGTCCTTGAGCGAGTCGCTTTGTTATCTCCGCGCCAATGCACGTGGCCCGAAGAGAGGGGCGGATTACCAAATGGTCTGAGTCTTCGATTATAATTATGACAAACGGCTCCGAAGGCCCCTCAGACTAACCCAAGCAAGGAGTGATGCAATTGATGTACAGCAAACGTGCGTGGCCAGTGAAATCGATCCTCTCTTCTTTGGGCCACCATATCATCCCTTGACACTGTGCCGCTTCCTGAAATATATCGAGTGCAGAAGAGAGGCTATCCTTCCGATGTCTTTACCCGTGGCAAAGTGCTATCCCGATGGTATCAGAGAAGTGATTTGCGTCTCCTCATGGCTCGAACGCCCGATGAGCCTTCATGCATAGCCTCATGCATTGTCTTTTTTGATCCTGTACAAGAGAAGGCATTCTGTCCTTACTCCTTTACCAAACCCAAGCCCCGTATTCCAGCAATGGTAACGACCCCTAACGACGCTCCGGTAAGTCTTGCCTACGGGCGACTGAAGGCCGAGTATGTTGCAGCCATGCTCTACTCGGCGCTTGGATGTAAGTTTGTAGTTATTATGCATCGAATTCACTCTAACCATAACACAGCGCTACAGATATATCTGGCGGTTCACGCGTTTGCACAATTCCGCCGTTTATCGCTACCACAACAACAGCGCCTGAAGCGTTACGTCGTTCTATCGGTTCTGATACTAGTGCTGTCAATCGCACGCTTTGTGATCTACGTTTGGGCTGCCAGTGACAACCTGCAGGATTCCCCTGGACTCTTGCGCATGTTCGATATTGTGGGATCGCCGATTGAGGCTACGTTGTCGTTTGGATGTACAACGGTGCTGGCGCTCGTCGGTGATGCGGTTTTGGTACGTTTCTCTCTGGTTGGAGGCATTTGACCGCCCGCCGAACCCTTTCCACAGGTCTGGAGGGCGACCATAATCTGGAGCCATGATCACAGCGTGAGATGGATTCCAATTGCAGTATATCTGCTCTATCTGGGTGCGTCATATCCGAATCTCAGCTTCGCTTAACGCTCAGGCCTCAGCAGGAGTCTGCATCCTCTCTTCAGTTTTTAAATGGCGATCCTTTCAAGGTTACCCATCTTTAAAGTCACACGAGGGTCACGACCTGTGAAAATGGTGGACTCATCACTCATGATTACCAGCATCGACGATCAGCCATCCAGGCTTGGCGTATCGCCGACTTCGCCATCTCAGTCCTCGTCAGCGTCGTTACCACCACCATGATCTCTATTCGGCTACTTCTCATGAAGAAGGAAATGAACCGCATTGAAAAGGAATGTAGCCAATTCAAGTCTACACTACCTTATCGTCGAGTAATAACCCTCCTCGTCGAATCTGCTCTTCCGTTCAACCTCGTTGGGGCAATAGGTGCAATTGCTATGGGCAGCATAGGACATGGATCGTGCCTCACGTGGCCATTGGCTGTTAGCAGCGTACTGATGGTGTTATGGATTAACTGTCTCGTAAGTGTTGCAAAGCATGCAAGGCCAGGAGGTTCAAGCTGACGGGAACCAGGCCCTAGGTCCACAGCTCATCATATTCCGAATTCTGTCAGGAACGACATGGACTTCCAACCCAACGACTCCAACCTCACCTCCACTCTCCCAGCCTATCCAATTTGCCCACGATAGAGCTCTTTTCCAGTCAAACTCATCTGATGTTGTTGACGTGCGGCCACAAATCGACTCTGGGTGGAATGAGCCTCCTCAAATCAAACCAGCGAAACTTCGTTCCGAGCTTCGTTACTCCGTATAGTTGACTCAACAAAGACAAGATGGCATGCTTTGTATCATATCGTTATGTATTCTTATCCAATCACAACTCAATCACGGCTTCGCGCTCTCTGGCTTTCTTCCCCCTTCACGTTTCAGGCGCGCCCGCCCTTCAAACTCTCTGCAGGATAAAATCTGAGATCTAGATAACACTCTGTCCGCTCAAATCCACGTGGCGGAAGGAAGAGGCGGGTAATCATATGGTGCAAGGTATGTACCTAGAGGTACATTGGGTGTTGAGACCGTAGTGCGGAAGCGTTCTGATAGCATCGTGAAGGATAATCGCTGCACGGCCAGTTTGAAGACAGAGGTTGGCTGACATCATGAGCTCAGATCTAAGCTGGTGAGATACTTGTACTATGTGCACTTGCTATTGTAAGGGAGAACCAACACTCTCGCCTCTACTCTTTCTGCAGGGCACCCGCCTGAGGGCGAATCGGACGAACATCTCAGCCTGTACCCGGCTGCAAGCACCCCAGTCACCAGTGACTGATACAAAACAAGCAGTGCGTGTGCGCGCGTAGATGGTGAAATGGATTCTGTTCTGTTCTATAAATCAAGGTCCAACCATGTCCAGCTTGAGACAACTTAGATGAGGTGATCTTAACTCGCGCGGGCGAGCGGAGTTTGAACCTGACCGTCTTAATCGGGCGCTTAATATATCTGAAGCGCTTACCGGCAAAAATTGAGACGATTTTAATTCCCATTGAGACGATCTCATCTCACAATTGAGATAAATTAATAAAAATGATCTACTACGAGTTCTTCCGCCTCTCCCTCAAGGTATCTTGGTGTCTTAAAGGCTGGTAAAAGTCTTCAGGCTACCGAGACCCTTCCTGAAGAGAAGGGGACGAATGGAGAGGAAAGTGATCCAAGAAAACCACGTATATATATCTCGTGGCCCCGTGTCAGCGCAAGCACATGCAACTGGTCCGTGCGCTGCCCCTCCGTACATAAGACATTGCTATTTCGCGGTCTCCCCCCTTCGCTCCGTACTTAATACGCAGTTAACTTGTAGCTAGCGGCGTAGTGTATAAATAAATACCTTCTATGTTGATAGCAATAGCATGAGGTTTTTCAAGTTGACAATGATTAATTGAGACTAAAAACAGTACGACGAAGATGCGGCGGGTAGCTAGGTGATAATCACCAAATTTATCTAAGAGGTTGCTTCCGAAATTGAGATCGTCTCATATAAGTCGTCTCTAGCTGGTCATGGTCCAAGTCTTAAGACAGTGTGGAAATCCCTACGGCTGTTCTTCACGCCACCAAATTAACCCCCTACGTCCTGCCTCCTCACATGTATCCGTGTGGACGAACAGTGGCTGGCATCGTACGAAACCTGAATCTAGGACCAGGCCATGTCAGGTCACGTCAACCAACGACAGGCAATAACAGGAAAGCCAGGCTGGTAATCGAACACCAGATCTCATCGTTGCCCAGATCTCGGCCCTGGTCAGGTGAATACCAGGTCGGCAGGGGGTGTCAGGCCAATACCAGGTTGGTCATCCCTTTCTTTGCCTCACCAGGTCTCATTCACTTTCACTTATAATTCTATTCTCGTGTACTCGTCTGAAATCATTTCAAGGGTATTCAATTCATCTAAATACTCTACACCGACTAATCTATCACGAAAACCCAGGATGCACCTAATCACCTATTTAAAAGCCTGATTCCCAAGGACCAACTATCCCGCCCTGCAAGAAAGTCTGGAAATAGAATGTGATCAGTTGTACAACCCTTGAGCATGAATAGACCTGCTGGACGCGACACAACGCTGCCGCCAACCCTCTGTTCAGCGACCGCCGCTCACAGTGTGGGCAGAATATGCATTGAAAAGGAATGTACAGTAATTAAGGCGCATTTCCTCCTAGGCGGGTATCGAGACGACCATTTTGACGAGGTTAAATTAGGCGAAGAGCGTCACGGAAGGTTGGCTGTTGTCGGCGTTGGGGTTGGGTTTATTGACTTCGTAGCCGTCATCGTCGTCCTAGCTGTCGAGGGTGTGCACATTCGTCGTCGTCGTTGCCGTCGTCTTCGTAACAATGGGCGGGTATCATATCCCGCGAGGAGTAGAGGGAAGATGAGGGAAGGAAGAAAGAGCTGACAAGTTGGACGCGACGCGACCATTGGGCAGATCAATTTAAATTCAAAGTCCGATCGGCCAACCCCGCGCGCTCACGAAACAACTCCCTCAAGATCGTCACTAGCTTCACCATCTCTCAAGTCCCTTTTCTCTGTAAAATGAATAAATAAAAAGCGTCATCTGTAGCTATCCGCCCACATCGAATCTTATGCCGATCACTATTTATTGCAACAATACCCGTGAGGATGAGTCGTGAACTGAAGTGCCTAGCGAGGGGGCTAGTACCATGGTTGATCAAGACAGCACCCATCATGACACTACTATAATCTAGGGTATATAAATATGGCATCGCCTGCTCACTCCTCTACCTATCTGACGCTGCCTTGAACCTGTGATATCAGGATGCGATGACCCCTGCCCAGATCAATGCCAGATCGATGGCACCTCGCCAGGTCAAAGCCAGATTGGCGCGTCGCGTGCCAAGCCCAAACCAGGATGGGTTTCGAATGGCTTCCCCGTGCCAGATGGATGGACGTGACCCAGAACTCGGGTTTCCTACGATGGGCCGCCTGTTCTCTCAACATGTTCCCCATGGTAAACTGCTACTGCGATCATATCAGAGAAGCTACCTGCGGGATTTCGTGGCTCTAAGAACCCTAGAAGCCTTTGTGTATAGCCCGACGCACTGTATTTTTGATCTTGCCATGGGGTATAAGAGAAACTCTTCTGTCTTTACGCTTCTACTAAGTTTAACAAATCAGCAATGTCAAAGGCACCCGACGACCCTGTGATAACGCTTGCCTTTAGGAGGCTAAAGGTCGAATATTCTGCAGCCATTCTTTATTCAGCACTTGGTTGTAAGTTTGCGGTTGTTGTATAATGACTCAAAACTAATCGGTACAAAGCCTTACAGATGTATCTCTCGATTCAAGCGTTCGTTCAATTCCTCCGTTTACCGCATGCACGACGGCAGTACTTGAAACGCTATGTCTGGCTCTCAGCTACAATTCTGACGGTCTCAATGGCACGTTTTGTGATCTACGTGGCAGCAACCAGCGAAAACTTACTGGCCTCTCCTGGACTCCTGCGGATGTTCGGCATTGTGGGGTCACCCATTGAAGCTGCGCTGTCCTTTGGATGTACGGTGGTTCTAGCCCTCGTGGGTGACGCGTTCTTGGTACGCCAGTCCAGGGTTCAAGAGCTGTGAGTTTATTCTGATAGCTTATACTATAGGTCTGGAGGGCAACGATCATTTGGAGCCATGATCACAGGGTGAGATGGATTCCTGCTGCAGTTTATCTGCTTTACCTGAGTGCGTCGCATCGAATCTAAGCCATAGTTGATATTGAAATTGTGACCAGGCGTCTGCATCGTCTCTTCTGTCTTCAAACTAGTCTCATTTCAAGATTATCCAACTTTGAAATCACCAGCGCTCACTATTGTGCTGGATGCTGACGGAATCACTCAAGATCAACAGCTTCGACGATCAACAATCCAGGCCTGGCGCATTGCCGACTTTGCCACCTCAGTACTGGTGAGCGCCGTGACGACCACAATAATTTGTATTCGGCTAGTCCTCATGAAGAAGGAGATGAAGCGCGTCGAAGAGGCATGTAGCCAGTTCAACTCTGCAATACCTTATCGTCGAGTAATAACCCTCCTCGTTGAGTCGGCCCTTCCATTCAATGTCGTTGGGGCAGTCGGGGCAATATCTATGGCCAGCATAGGTCACGATTCGAGTCTTACCCGTGCAGTGATTCTGAGTACCGTTATGACCGTGGTATGGATTAACTGTCTTGTAAGTCTCCCCCGGTGCATGGGGGCAAGGAGGTTCAAGCTGACGTGAACAAGGCCCTAGGTCCGCAACTCATCATATTCCGAATCATATCAGGGGTGACATGGACATCCAATCCAACAACTTCAATTTCCTCTCCACTATCTCAACCCATCCAGTTCGCACAAGATGCCGCACTGTTGCGGTCAGACTCACTCTGCAGTACCGATGAGCGTCCGGCACAACTCGAATCACGGTGGTATTGACAAGCGGCTGCGGACCAAGCCTCAACGGAATGATTCCTCCAACTTCAAGCCAGTAAAACATTGCGCAACGGTCCGTTGTTCTTGATCCCTTTTGACACTCTAAAGACGAGGCGGCGTGTTCTGTATCGTCGTTATAGAGCCTTACTTGCGTCAGAATTCAATCACGACTTTCCGCTCTCTGGTTTCCTTCCACCCTTTTTGTTTGTCTGACGCTCTGGGGTGAGGGAAGCCCTCCATCTCGCCCTTCACAGAGAGGCCTGCCTTGTTCCCATATCGGTACTTCTCACCTACTGGATGTTGTAAGATTCTGAGTTGCTGCGGAAGGTTCATGGGCTTACACCTGGGTATGCCAGGATATCATGGGCATGGACTCACAGGCTCACTCGCAACTCTTTACCTTGTGTTTCACCACTTTCAGTGCGCTTGTTGGTCTTCTGTGGCGAAACTCGGGAAAGAGCCCAATCAAATACTAATAGAGGTCTACTCGACGGGGTTTTCCTCCACGAAGGACTAGGTTGGATTGGGGTTTCGATTTCTCGCGGGAGAGAATAATTCATATCGTTGGCCAGTGGCCATACATGGGTGCTTGGGCTGGGTGCGCTGGAAGGGAGTTCGAAGCGATGGAGCGTAGTCTCCTCAGGATTCTCCTTGAGTAGCACTCTCAGAGCTTGCCTCAACGATTGCCTGCCAGCTTGAAGGGCCCCTGGGACTAACACCTTGAAGCAAGCAGTGATCATTGATGTGGGTCATGCGCGGGTGAACATCGATTCTCTCTTCTTTACCGCCACCAGATCACTGTCTTACTTTCTGGACTATATTGGGATGATCGAAGGGTGCCGGTGGCCATCCTTTCGACATGTCCCACCACTGGCAGCGGGATCAAAAGGAATTTGTAAGCACGGGAAGCCCCCAAGGCCCAAAATACCGTATGCAGCAATGGCCCTTGGAGGTCCCTCCACGAATGCGGCTTTCACCAAAAGCCAAAAGGGGATAGACCTTTTGGCCCAGGTTGTCAATAAATCCCGTGTACCTGCATTTGCGTCGGTACCATTGGAAGTGTAGCTGCACATGCAGCT
This sequence comes from Coprinopsis sp. MPI-PUGE-AT-0042, assembly GCA_020736565.1. Taxonomy (NCBI): domain Eukaryota; kingdom Fungi; phylum Basidiomycota; class Agaricomycetes; order Agaricales; family Psathyrellaceae; genus Coprinopsis; species Coprinopsis sp. MPI-PUGE-AT-0042. Next base: position 64,384 of record JAHBOF010000234.1, on the reverse strand, counting down.
GCACAAACCAGAGTTTAGTGGCACTCCCATGCACGTGCAAATACCTGTACGTTGATCTGTACCTGCAGGACCACATGTGTCTGTACCTGCAGGAGCACATCTTCCTGTACCTGCAGGAGCACGCGAACATACCCCGCGAAGGAGTAAGATTGTTGTATAATCATGTCGTGTGCTAGCGATTGTTTCATCGTGAAATACAGCTTTCGCGTCGGTCTCCTTGTTACTTTCAAATGTCGTTGTTTCGAGCCTGCTTGCGTGAGCACTCCAATAACATTTCTGGTCTCCCGTCGATTGGAGAAAAAACTGCATGAATTATATGAGCAGCGTACAAGGAGGCAAAGTTATCTACACGGGAGGTAATGGCACGACAACTGAATTTGCGCAGGAACAAGAAACGGTATAGCCGGTCAAGTAGCGTTGGGAAGAGGTTGGGTCTGGGAGACAAGCAAGTGAAGGGTCAAGGGTCGAAGGGTATGGGCGCTTATCGGGCGCTTATCAACAAGAAGCTCAAAAAAACCCCACCCAATGTCGTGGGAACTCAGCTCTCAGCCGGAGGGCGGTGGCATGTTGGAATGGCCAGAGGGTGGTGGCATGCCGGGTGGAGGAGGGAAGTGAGGAGGCGTGTGGCCATATTGCTCGAAACCCGCAGGAGGAACTGATCCAAAGCGGGTGTGGAAGGGCGGGGGGTAGACGGGGCCATCAGAACGCCCATAGAAAGATGGAGGAGGGTGCGAGGGCCTGCTCGAAGAACCAGGCACAGCTTCCAGCAGCTGAAATGGATAAGCATTGGGCGGGGGAGAATGCATGGTTGAAGACGCTGGAGCTGCTTGACCATCTCGTTGAGGCTCTGGTTGGTAGTAGTTGGGGTGAGCGTCAGGATAACCCCATCGAGGAGGAGGGGGATAATAAGGAAGGTGACCATAATGAGGATAGCCCCCATATCCGGACTGCCAGGAAGGTGGTGCGTACGAGCCTGGATGCATCGATGGCGGTGCTTGAAGACCAGAGCGATCAGGCATCGCCTGTGCTACTTCGGGAGGGATACTGGGATTGTTGACAGGAGTTGCGAGAGTGTCGAGTCCTTCGTGTTGCTTGATAATGTCCTGTCCTGATGGGCGGCTCGACGAGACAGGGCCCTGCTGCTCCGACGTCGGTGTTAGGGCTGGCAGAGAGGATCCTGCTTCTTGGGGCGAGGATGGGTTGTGAAGATGGGGATAATCAGAGGAAGAGTTCAACGCAGGTGGAGGAAGAGATCCAGCTCCACTATCTTCCAATTGCGAAGAGTTGGGCGAAAGACTTTTGAGCCGCTTCGAGCTTGGAGTGTTGGATGTGCTATCTTCTAATACCCGTTTGGATGGCGAAGCGAGGGTTGTTGTGGGATTCGAAGGTTGGATGGGCGAGATTTCCGACAGCTTGCCAACCGTTCCGAGCACATGTGGTTCTTCCTGGGATGCAACGGGTGAAGGATCAATTGTCTCAGAGGGTTTAGGGCGAGCACTGACAACATGCGCTCGAGGATGAGAGTGCAGGTTTGCAAATGGGTGAATAGATTCCGCTGAGCGCTTTGGTTGATTTGCAGGGGGAGGAAGAGGGGTTGGCAGACGAATAGGCTCCTTCGCGGGTTGCGGAGTGGACGATGGCAAACGAGCAGCTTGCCTGCCAAGCGGAGGACTCGGGGTTTGAGAATTGGTGGGTTTGGGAGGGGGCAACGACAAGGGAGAGACTTCTTTTGCACCGCGTGGGGTTGGGGTGGACGACCGACTACGGGTTGGGGAAGAACCATGGCGTGGCGTGACGGGCTCTCTGGAAGCTTTAGGAGTAGAGGGGGATTCCTTCTTCACAGTTGAAAGCCATTCCGCTGGGAGCGACTGACGAGGGACCCTTCTCGCGCTACCATCATAGTAGAGACACCTGACCGGGGAAGTTGCATTGCCAGGGATGGGACCAACGATCCAAGGCACCAGGCTGTCCTCAATGAGCTTTCGCGAGTAACCGCCAACAAAACGGATGCCATCTTCCCCATCGTTGCAGCAATGAGCCAACCGACGCATAGTGGGAATGCCAATCGTGCGGATTCCTGTTCCATTGCGGCTTTCAGGCTTGCATGGAGGGCCGGTGTAAGTGGGGTCGGGTGAGACGTTTGGGAAAGGGACGTTGTCGGGGTAGTTGAGGATGATGCATCCCTGGGAGACTAGCGTTTTGTCGAGCTGCTTCTACGGGAAGGCACTGGCACTGATGTTGACACCGACAAGCTCTGTAAAGAGGTATGAGAACGAAGCCCGTACAGATTAACTAGACCACTCACTGAGCTTTGTATGGAAATGATCACGAATGGTGATTCACAGTGCCGTGTCATTCCCATCGGACGCTGAGGAGGTGGACAAGACAGAAGCGCTGCGAGCCTTCGCTGGCTTGCCAGTGGGAACCGCAAGCTTTGTTTGTTTGTCATCGGCTTGCACCTCCTTCCGTGTCGGACTCGACGTCAAGAGACCCGCGAATTGAGGCTGAGAAGATGGGCCTCCACTAACTCCAGTCTCTTGCTGAGAGCAAAAGTTGGCCACGTGAGCTTTGTTAGCCAAGGTGCTGATGAATGGATAAGTATGAGCAGACGAACAATAGAAAGTAATGTTCTTACTTGACATGAGCTCTGAAGGACCCAATGAAATCTGATGTGTACATTGGACACGCCCGGTCTTCCTCCTTCTCTCCCATGAATCCTTGAGCACCTGGAGATTCGATGATGGAGAAAAGGTTCTGGTCCGTGTTGGGTTGGTTGCCCATGATGACTGCAAACATCTGGAATCCATGAGTCTGGTGATTGATGCGAACGAGGGCCTTGAGCTTTTGAACGGCCTGGTTAAAAGCAGTGCGCCGACGGCGGAGGCCTCCTGCCGGTAAACAGGAGAAGAAGGTCGCTCAGAGAATTGAAAGGGAGGTCGAATCTCCTCAGGCTAGGTACGCTGGTTTATTCGATGCCTCTGTACTCAGCCAACTGACCATGACTTCAAGAGTCCGGCGTACTACAGAGCTCACTCTTGCTCGAGCTCGTAGTACTCGGAACGAGATGAAATTGATTCTCAACGGAACACCTGGTGAATATTTCAATCAGGTCTGCGATGATTACATTAGATGCGACAACAAGAAACAAGGCAACGAAGATATTGACCGGCTCTGTACAAGGTTTAACTCGTTCCTCACAACAATCAACCAATTCGAAGATCAAATCCTGAACGCCGTAGGGAGTTGGGCTCCACAGATGCAAGAGTATCAGGCCCTGAAGAACGAGGTTCGACAGACTGCCAACATGGCCCAAGAAATCTACGAGGTTGCGCTCTCGGGGGGGAAGGCTGAGGTGCTCTGCCAAGCCACCGAGGGCACGTTCGCTTTCCAAAGCATCCAGTAGGACGTAAATCACTAATATTCAACTGATATATTCCATAAGTTCTCGAAATACATACATTTTGTCTCAAGAAGCTCTAAGTCAATGATGGAGATTGTGCTAGGGGGAGAAGGCGAACCCGGTCGAGAAGGATGCTGCGTAAAGTTGACATGTCGGTCTCTGAGAGTCCAGTCGCATGGCGTGCACCCAAGACAGCACCTATGGAAGCCAAAACCCACAAACCACATGAATAGGATGTGGTCTGCACCGGATTCGTTAACACGCTTCGAAAATCCCATGGGATGTCGAGGGGTATCGGATGAATGGATTCCTTCCCGTGATGGTTCGCAATCATCGAGAGGCGCGCAACTAGCGTGCTAATGTCCTGCAAAAAGGGGGAGTATAAGCACTATTACAGATACACAGAGATAAAACATACCTTCATGTCATACGACCAGTGGGAGGCTTCGGCGAGGCTATCAAAAAGGAAGACCCGGCCAGTTCTAAGCTGAACCACAGCGAGAACCCAGTGCTCATACGGGGCGACGCGATGTATGGGTAATATCCAGATTGATTTCGTCCAATATTCGAGGGGAGAAGTTCGGCGCCACATCGTGTCGGAATTGGTTCCGTCATGAACCATGAGCAAGTCAAACGTCGAGAATATGCAGCAGCAAGCAGTCGACTTCGATGTCAACGGAGACGCAGATAACACAGACTTGATGAGTGCAGCTCCTGAGTTGATACAGGAGCTGTTTAGGCGTTGTGTCGGTGAGCGTAGCCTGGAAATATCCTGGGGATCCCAGGTATACTTGATGTTGTCAAGAATGAGGACACGAGAGTGGTCGTCGCTTGGAAGCGGCCCCCCAGTGTAGTTGAAAGAGAGACGAAATAGGAGAGAGTCGTCAGTTGTGACGCAGGCCTAGGAATAAACATTTAAGTATGCTTCGTAACAAAAGCGATCCTAGACACACCATGGGCTCATTGTTCAACAGTGCTGGGGGTATTGGGAGCTTCTCGAGAGCCTGGTCTAAAGAATTCAGCTGGGGCTTCCACGGATCTGAGACTTCAAAATCATCGTCGAAGTTATGATGTTCTAGTGGATCGATGGATCGAGTGGTTGCACCATGGTCTGAGATCTTTGAAGGTGTCGACTCATTCTTGTTGATACTCGCATGTGCTGGGACTGCGTCTTCTTCTGCGTCTTCTTCTGCGTCTTCTTCCCTGTCGCACAAGATATCGTCCATGAGTATATCGTTGGTAACGAGTTCCCCATTATATTCATCACATTCCAGATCGTCGGGATCACCATTGTCTTCGTGGGCGATGAGGGTGGGCTCTACAATAAGTGGCTTGAGGAATCTGTATACCTTTGCATGTAGTTCAACCCCCATTAGACGGCACGCCTTCGCCGCAGCATCCTCTTCCCAGAGTTTCAAGGCATGCCCTGCGATGACTTCGCCTCGCCATCGCGATGTAAGCACATGTAAGAAGTTCTTGTGCCTCATAAGCGCAAATGACAAAGGGCTGCCTGGTACAAGAAATGAGCAAGAGCGACATCAACGAGAGGGATCAACCTACTAGACTCTGAATGGAGAGCAACCTCCACTGCTAAGAATTCTTTGCGGAACCAGCGACACATGTTGTCTCTTTCAACCCCGACCCGAAGGCGCTCCTCTGTGCATCGATCTCGGGTGTGCATTTCAGCGATTGCCTCCCTGACCTCGGGGTCAGAGAGCCAAGGAGGAACATCAGCTCCTGCAGACGTACTGATCCAAACGTCTGTCAGAAGGTTTGGATCGTCTTTGAGCTTCCCGAGGTCGGTCGGCAGCTTTTCTGGCAGAGGAATCATCCACTCGGGCTGGTAAAGGTCATTTAGTTGATCGATCTTCTTGTTGAAGCGTTTGATAGCATTGGTGAGAGCAGGAGCGCGCTTTGAATATTCGCTCGAGCCTTCTGGTGAAGCTTAGTCCCTGGACGTAGGAATGAGAAACGGCCATGACGAAGGCATACATCCACTCACCAAGTGGCTCATCGCGCCCCCCCCCCCGACGCTTGCTTCAGTTTATCCCATTCGAAAAAATTTCCAATAGCCCGTTTTCGAATGTTTATCTTCATGTCTCTAGCCATCAAAAGGCCCTGCACGAACTTGAGCTGTAGTCCCTCCAACCCGGGGAACACCTCTGCCACGTTTACCGAGGAGTAAAGTTCTTCAGCACGCTTTGCGAGATCTTGCTGCTGTTTGTCGAGTTGATCAAGGATTGACTTCGCCGTGCACCCAGCGTTGTCGGTGGTCCCAAGAGCCTTCCGAGTTGACTCGAGAGTTTTCTGGGTCGAGTCAATCTCAGCCTGGAGACTGAGAACGGAATCTAGTTCCTTTTTAATGCGGATAGGTGCCCCTAGAAGTCATGTATTAGCTGAATATGTCTAAATGGACCAGAAGGAGTAACTCACGGGATTGAAGAGACATCTGAGCAGATTGTTGGTGGCGCCATTGCTCGCGAACAAAGTCGTCAGTTAACTTGGCTTTGTTGGGCCGCTTGCGAACAGAATCAAGACGCTTCCTGACATTCTTAAGCTTCCTACTGAGTGCAGCTGCCATACCCGGCATCGAGTCGTTACCAATGGCTGTCATGGCACGATCAAGCAGCCATAGACGACGGCGAGCCTACAAGTCAATTAGCATTGATTCCACCATGCAAACACAAAGACCACATACAGAGGCATTGCGAGTAATCGGTATCAGTCGGCGAATACGTGCCCAAAGCCTCTCAATCCCCTCTCCATCTGTCAGGCCCATTCCTTTCCGCATTCGGGGAGCGTAGACAACCTGGCATGCCCACTGATGGGCGTAGGCATGCATGGCAGTGGTGACGAAACCAAGTCGCTCTGATACCCCTTCGGTGAAGATCTCGTACTAAGGTCGACTGTCAGGGCGACAAAAAGAATGGATAAGTGAACGAAAGCTCACCAGTTGTCTGCTCCTATCAATCACACAGCCAACGTCGTACGCAGCAATGACAGTAGCATGCGGAGGGATGCACTGAAAGAGGCACTCAATCAGAGCTACACCGAACTTCTGTTGCTCGCCAGGGGTGTCGATGTTAGCCAGAAAAAGAGGTATATCATGGCGACAGATCATTCCCATGACTCCTCCGTCATCGAACTTATCGAGATTCGTCTTGATTTTAGATCCACTCCCTGCTTTGTGGGCTTCTTCGCAAGCATCGATTGCCGCATCTGGGACCCGAGCCTTAGAGGTTGTCTTCTTCCGTTTTCCGGCAGCACGAGCTTTCTCAATGCGCTCGCCACATTGGTCAACCTCTTCTTTTGGCACGGTATATGGCGTGGATGGTGGAACTCTGGGCAGTCGCCTGCGGCCCGAGTGTGGCGATGGTTGAAATTCCCGTCAATGCTGATGTGAATGTCTGCCCCACTAGCAGAGAGGTGAGGACTTGGCAACGGGAATTGAAGAATAGACTTACTCATCGACAGGACGCCCATACATATCTCCTCCGAAACACAACGGGCATAGTTGCTGGAGGAAGCGTGCGCATTCACCAGAGGAGAGTTGGCCAGAAGTGATTGTGGGTGCCTTGGTTGCGGTTGGAGATATGGGTGTGGGAAGGTCACCAGTGGCTGAGGGGCTTTCGGGTGGGGTAGTCGCAGTGTTCACAGCGCTGGGATCGTCCTGACTAGATCCTGACTTGATACGGGCCAGTGCCCGCAAAAGGGCTTGCTCCTTCTGAGACTCGACTTCCACAAGAAGCATATCATACCATTGCATCGCATAGCCTAGCCCTTTGCGAAAAGGTTCAATCGTGTTTTCGTCCTAATGAAAGGTCAGAATGAAATCAAATATGCACGCTTTCGTAGCACTTACGTCGATGTTGTATAAGTAAAATCCTCGGCGTGCATAATAGGTATTGAGGGCATGCGCAAGTGCTTGGGTGGCTTCTGATGAGCGTTCGAACAGAGCCTTGAAAAAGGCAAGGACTTCAATACCGAACGCCATCCGAGGTTGATGCGGCACTGTTGGAAAAAGGCCATGTTCTACAAGGATTTGAGGCAACGATCGACAGCGACAGATTGAAACTGTGACGTCCTTGAATTCTGCAGTCATGTCAGTAAGTACATCTGTTGTTGATTGTGCCAAACGAATGCTTACCAGACTGAAGGAGGCACTTGACCGTCGTGTGGCTAAACGTGCATGACGTGGGTGTAGCACAGCAGGAGAGAGTGGTAGGGACAACGGGAATTGTGGCTCGATAGGTAGCTTCTTGGTATCTCAGCAGAGGGTCGACTAAGGAGGGGATAAGTGAGGACCACCGGTCGTAGGCGGCTTGAGTCGCATCCTGAGTTTTCTGCTTTTGTTTTCTGACGTCGAGGTTACTAGCACTTTCGTTCGAGGTTGTTAAAGCAGAGTGATCCCCTCCTTCAGCCAGTGTCTCTTGAACTGTTTCGAAAGACGGGGGGGGTAGCATCGCCTTGGTTCACGAGAGACGTCGTGGTTTCCTCTTCAGCTAAGACAGAGCCCGACGGCTGATGGTTACTTTCGTTTGCGGATCTATCCCCTGGCGCTTGGATTCCGAGAAGCCCTTCGAGTCGAGCAAAGTCCGCCTGCTGTGCTACCTCGTAGCCAAAGGGTATGTGCACCTTCTTCTTGGGCCGTGCCTTCTTCGGACTGGTGAAGGCGCGTCCCAAGCCAAGCTGAACAGGCTGCTGAAGACGCTGACGGTGTTGGTTCTGTCTGTACCGGTTGTGGTCAGACACGACCATGTTCTAGCCGCCAGAATTTCCAAGGAGAGTGAGTCAAAGTGTACAAGTAGAACTCGCGAAGGCAGTCAGGGGCAAAGACGAATTGAGCATTGACAAACGGAAAAGGCCGAACGCTGCAGGATATATTTCCATTGCAGGTGCAGGTTCAGCAGGTGCAAGGTGCGAGTACAGGTGCAGGTGCAGGTGCAAGGTGCAAGGTGCAAGTACAGATGCAAGTGCAGGTGCAGGTGCAGGTGCACGCGTATCTGCCAAGCAGAATTCTATTGCGGATGTATCTATTTTTATACCTGCACCTGGAGCGAGCCTACAAGGCCGATTATCGGGTACAGTAAGATTGCCCTTGAAGGCCTCTGATGCCATCAAAGGTGTATGCCAGAGGTGACATGTCCACTGCGGAATCCTATCGGCATCGCATCAGTACTCGGCTTTTTACGGCCCCAATGTCCATGAAGCCTCTCCGCATAGCCTCATGCACTGTCTTTTTGATCGTGCGGGGTATAAATGTAAGGACAGAAATCCTTACTCTTTTGACAAGCTCCGCAACTCTGCAATGCCAACGACTCCCAACGACGCCGTGATACCTCTCGAGTATGGGAGACTGAAAGTCGAGTATGTTGCTGCCATCCTCTACTCCGCGCTTGGATGCAAGTCTCCTGTTGCGCTTCGATGAACTGGCGCTAACAAACACAAAGCCCTACAGATATATCTCTCGGTCCACGCATTCGCACAATTTCGTCGATTACCCGAAGCACGACGGCAGCAACTGAGGCGTTATGTATATTTGTCGGCTCTGATCCTGGCGTTGTCAATCGCACGCTTTGTGATCTACGTTTCGGCTGCCAGTGATAACCTGATGGATTCCCCCGGACTCTTGCGAATGTTCGACATTGTGGGGTCGCCAATTGAGGCTGCGTTGTCGTTTGGATGTACAACGGTTCTGGCGCTCGTTGGTGACGCAGTTTTGGTACGCTTCTCTCGGTTTGATGCACTTGAACCGTTAGTCAAGCCGCCTTGATAGGTTTGGAGGGCTACCATAATCTGGAGCCATGATCATAGGGTGAGATGGATTCCAATCGCAGTATATCTGCTTTATCTAGGTATGTCATCTCGAATATGAGCGGCACATGATATTCAGACCTTACTAGGAGTCTGCATCGTCTCCTCCGTTTTCAAGTCGCTATCCTTTCAAGGGTACCCGCCTCTGAAATCGCTCGAGTTTATGACGGGTTCAGATATTGAAGTTCTCACCCAGGATCAACAGCTTCGCCGATCCACCATCCAGGCATGGCGTATCACTGACTTTGCGATGTCGGTCGTAGTCAGCGTCGTAACCACCACGATGATATGTATTCGGCTCCTTCTCATGAAGAAGAAAATCGACCGTATCGGAAAGGAGTGTAGCCAGCTCATGTCTACGCTGCCTTACAGTCGGCTCATCACCTTTCTTGTTGAGTCTGCTCTTCCGTTCAACCTTGTGGGTGCCATCGGGGCAATTTCCATGAGTGGAATAGGGCACGAATCGAGCCTCACGTGGGGGTTGGCTTTCAGTACTGTGATGATGGTGTTATGGATTAACTGCCTCGTGAGTCTCCCGACCTATGAAGATCCCGCGAGACTCGTCTAATATAAACCAGGCCTTGGGTCCACAGGTCATTATATTTCGAATCCTGTCAGGCACGACGTGGACATCCAACCCATCGACCCGAACCTCACCTCCACTCTCCCAACCTATCCAGTTTGTTCACGATGACGCTATTTCTAAATTCAATTCGTTTGGAAGTGTTGACGAGCAGCCACAGATCGAGTCTGGGTGGAATGAACCTCCTCAACTCCAACCAGCTAAGCTTCGTTCCGAGCTTCGTTATTCTGTATAACTAACTCGAAAACGAGACGGTGTGCTTGTATCATATCGCTTTCGATTCTTATTTAATCAAAATTGAATTCAATCACGACTTTGTGCTCTCTGGCTCCTTCCGCCCTCCAAACATGGGATATGTGACGCAAGCGCCAATGAACGATTCGGATAGGGGCCGACAAAAGTTGCCGGGCGCTTGTATTATGTATCGTCCCCACATTGAACGTAGGATAGGAAATGTGTACCAATCTTATGCCTCACCCGCTATATAGGATTACTAATGACAGGATATTACAGGCTACTTCAATCGCTCTGCTACTAGGTTTACCTACGCAACACTTCAGTCACTCTGGCATTACTGATGATTCCGTCACCCGCGATCTCCCCTCCGACTCCCTCCTAAAACCAATCCAGGTCGGTATGAGGGATTGAAGAGCAAAATAGTGAGTTTAGAACGTTCGTTGGATGAACTTCGAGCTCGTATCCCCATGCTTGAAGTTCTGCCCGCTTGGTTTCGCCTTGATGACGGTCAGCTGCTATGGATGAAACATAGAGCTTGATAGGTCGACTCGAGACCCGTCGACAAAATGGCCCTTGTAGCCATTGGAGGTCTCCAGTTGTTTCAGTGCAGAAGATCTCCTCGATTTGATCCGACTCGATTGGAATTGGGGGGGCCAGGAGCAGCTGGTACAGAGAGTGAACCGTGGTAGAGTGCTTTCATATCAAAGTGAAGGCGGGTGCGAGGGGGGAGATGGTTTAGGAAGGCATCAACAAGGTCCATGTCGACCAGACCCCCTAGGGATACAGTGAGACTGCGTTGAGGCCTGTCCAATTGGCGAAGGAATTGAGGAATATGCTGCTCATGTAGTTCTTCCGGACAAATCAGGATCATTCCGTCCATACGAAGTAGCTTTAAGGCGGGAAAGGTGATATTGTAGAGGAGCGCAAACATATCCTGGCCGTCGAGGAGAAGGGTTTCGAGCGAAGGATGGGAGAGCGATGCAGGGGACATGGTCCAACCCTCGGGGAAGTTAAGTTGCCTTGTGCTGGACACCTTCAGCTCTTGGAGACAAGGGATATTGTACAGAAGCTGGGCGAAGTCTGTTTCATCACCCGATATATCTTCCAAGTGCAACGTCTGAAGAGAAGTGTGCTGAAACGTAGGGTCGATGGTCATTTGACAGCGAGCAATGAGGGTAGAAAGCTGTGGAAATAGGACCGCTAAGCAGGGCATATTGCCTCGGAGTCGAGGCGTGAATCCTAATATTTCCAAGACCTTCGCTTCGGGGAATGAAACGTCCAGCTCAAACAACGAAGTACCGGCTTCGCGCGAGTGGATGGTGAGCTTTCCAGCACTTGGCTGAGATATGGCGAGGTGCTTGAGCAGGGCCTGGTTGTTATCTGGATGAAAAATGGTCCTTTCTCCCTTAGGCTTCACCACAAGATGATAGCCAGGGCTACGAGCGACACACGCGAGCCAAGGAGCTAGCCTGTCTTGCGGTTGCCCATCATCATCCCATGCGACCTCACCTCCGGGACGGCGAAATTGGTTAACGGCTGTCAGATCGATTTTAAGGCCTGGGCATAGATGGGGAGTGGTTTCCACAACACTTCTCCAGGTCTTGCAGACGCCCCGCAGGTATGCAAAGTGGCGATACTCTTGGGAGCCAAATGGCTCTGTCCCGAGAACATAGCCATAGATGAGGGCTAATAACTCGGGTGGAATCCTGCGGATCGGAGCTCTGATCCTCGAATATGCTTTTTGGGTCTTCATCATTTGGGCCTGAGCTTCCCTCTTGGTACATAGTTGACGCTCCAGATTCGAGATCTCGGTGTCCAGCGCAGTGATCGATGCTGAAAGTTGGTCCAAGAATGAGGCCAGATTGGGCTCCAGATGAGCCGGTAGCTGGGTGTTGGCCTCAGTATAGGGCTGTATTTGGTCTGGATTATTGTCCATAGAGATACGTTTCTGTGTTCTACAAGGGAAATGGAAGGGTAAAGGAAATGTCCATAACAATCGTCCCTCTTGCTTTGCTCATATTTGAATCACACGGCGTCAGGCGAGGGCATCCTGATCATGAGGCAGATGTATTAGCGGCAGCAGCCGCTCTGGCGATTTATATGCATATCATTTATATAGCTCGAATACGAATACCCCCCTTCCATTTCCTCCTCCCCCTAAAACCAGTCGATGTCTGTATGAGGGATTGATGAGCAGAAGATAGAGTTCAGAACATCCGCCGGATGAACTTCCAGTGTGTATCCCCGTGCCTGAAGCTCGCTCCTTCGGGTTTCAACTTGACCAGCGTCAGCTGTTGAAGAAGGGACGTATAATTTGATCGGTCGAGTTGGCGTTGTTCCACAATACGCCCCGTCGAGCCAAAGGAGGTTTCCCGTTTTCTGGGTGCAGAAGATTTCGTCGACGTCTTCGGACTGGATGGACAGGGTAGGCAGGGCCTCATCGATCGCGGGCCAGTGGATGGGACCTGGGTGGATAACCTCCACATCAAAGTGAAGGCGAGTGCGAGGGGGGATGTGGTTTATGAAAGCAGCGATGATGAGTGGCTCCAAACGGCCTCTAAGCGATATTGTGAGACGGACTTGCCGCCCTTGAAGTCGATGAAGAAAATAAGGGATAAAGCGTTCGTGTAGGACTTCCGGGCAGGTAAGCTTCATTCCTTCCAGACAAAAGAGTCTCAACGACGGAAACGAGATGTCTCTGAGGAATGCGAACAAGTCTTGACCATCCAGGATGAGCGTCTCGAGGGATGGATGTGATCTTGTTGCAAGCGGCACGGACCTAGCCTCCGGGAAGCTTGACAGCCCGATGGAGCCGAGTTTGAGCTCCTTCAGAGAAGGGATGGCTTGCAGAAAATGCGAAAATGCGTCTTGACCTCCCATAATGTCTCCCAAATGCAACGTTTGAAGCTCGGTTGGCCTGAACGATGGTGGAGGATGGCGGATGAGCATTGTGCAGTCGGCGATGAGGATGCTGAGATGAGGAAATAAAGTGACCAAATGGAACATGTCCCCTTCAAATTCATACTCCTCGTACCCAGTAATCTTTAGGAAGTGGACATCGGGAAAAGGAGCATCCAACTCGAATAGCGCCTGGGTGGCCATCTGGGAAGCAATTTTGAGCTTTTCTGGATTTGGCTGGGCGAGGATGAGGTGTCGGAGTATTGGTTTAATATTGTGTGGATGGAGAGTGGTTCCTTAGGGGGCTCCTTGACTACGAACCACCATGTGGGGGAAATACTCCCACGGTTTCGAAGGTCAAGGACGGGGCACATGAGGGACAGGCGAAGGGGAACTCCCCACCGCCAGCACCCAGCCCTTAGGCAACAACCAGCTGCCCCCAAAAAATTGAAATGTAAAAGGCACGGAGGGAAACCAACCACGAAAAGCCTATAAGTTGCGAAAGAGCAAATACCGAAAGGCCAGCGGCGAAGGGTATACGGGCGCCGAACGGGATCTAAGCCCCCCCGCGAGGAAGAGACAAGAGAAACCGAAGAAGAAAGGCGAAGAGAAACGAGGCCCAGGGGAACGAGAGACGCAGGAGCCGAACGAAGCGTCTGGAGAGAGAAAAGAGATGACCTAGACCTGAAATTGTACAATAGACTCCGTAACGTAACCGGAAATAGAAAACCCCGAAGCGAAAAGGCTTAGGAGACAGCGCAAAAAACGAACCGAGATCCAGAAGGGAGAGACGCCAGCGGAACTTTCAAGAGAGCGCCAAAAATAGCATACGCTGAAAACCGCCCCCAAAAGGACCCAAATTAAATGCAAGGAAACCAGCATGGAAAGGTAGATCAACGAAACGAACACCTCACTCGGACTGCAAGACAGGCCATAGAGGAAGTGAAAACGAGGAGCCACACCCCAAGTAACCATTCCTACAAGCCAGAGTGAGAAGTTGGAGACGGCAGACTACTCAGATGACGTATAAAATTACGTCCATACAAAAAAAACCATGAGAGGCAAACCGGCTAGCCTTAAGCAGGAGATACGGCCGCAGCCGACCCCCTGGACATGCCGTACAGAGGAGGCCAAGGAAGACGTTAAAAAGAGGCAATAAACAGGCCCGTACCCCCCCACAAGACCCTGGGTACTCATCATGCCAAACGAAGCTACCTCCTCCACCGTGACCAGCATCGTCCAACCAGACCAACCCCAGCACGGAGCCCAACCACCTGTCCCCACAAACAGCGACGCCTTCCAATTCGCAATAGACCTCAGCCCATACGTCTCTGTCCCAGAGCAGAAACTCACAGTAAAAGACGACGAGAACCAGGAAGAAACCCAGGCGACCACCCATACCGGAAGCCTGATGGCCAGCTGGTCAATCTTTGCAAGAACCATAAATCTGGACAACCTGTTGTGCTATGTGAGGCCACGACCTGCTCACGATCCGGAGGACGAGCAAATAGAGATGAGAATCCAGCAAGACGCAGAGGAACAGCAGATGGAGGAAGGAAGGAGGGGATACCGTCGCGATTATGTATAAAATTGCAGCAGTTACTACAAAAATTTTACCAAAATTTGCAGTAACTGCTGTCGAGCGGCTGTGCCAAACTTCATGCATAAAGTTGCAGTAGAAGCACTTGCTTCCCTGTCATGCCCAAATGGGCTAATCAAAGCTACTTCTGACAGGATTGCATTAAGAAATGGCGCTCTCGAGTGCCCAGCGCCTTTGGCGAAGCGGGCGCATCAATACATTTCCTTTTTGGGCCGGCTCGTCTCGCCTGCTCACCCGCCTTGCTATTGCATATTCTCGTTCTCCCCAGAGGTCAATGGCCAGCTTGTATACATAGAAATGTAGCTATTACTTTCATAGACCGGATGCTCTTGTTTCCATCCCCATATGGGTGAATTTGGTCCATGTAGAAGCATTCTAATGCGAATCAATGTATAGGGTACCGGCGCTGAACGCATATACCGTTAGCCATGAAAACCATTTCGCCTGAAGACCCTAGTAAATACCTTCAATTTAAACCCATAAGCGCCCGAAAAGAACGCGATTTGAGTGAGCTACACTTTATATACACCCAGTCCACCCTACAGGGGCCGCAGAAATGCCTTAAAATTTGCTATGGAGGTTTCATTTAATGTATATCAGATAAAACACGTAAGATACGGTGGTATGATGACTTATAATCCGTCTCTGAGACCCAACCTATCTGTGCACCCAAATGTGCTGGTAAACCGAGTCAATGTGCGGTGCAAACTCTGAGTTGGACACTGCATATCCAGGTGCATTGTCTGACTTTTCTCTTTATCGTGTGACCTATGCTTCAAATGGTATCGATGGAAAGGTAAATTTCACCTCGTAATTCTAGTGTATTTCTTCTATTTTTCTGGCAAGGCCATTGTGATGTTATCCTCAAAACATTCGACATGATGGGACGTCCGAAAGACTCGGAGACATTGGTCGCGCGTGGCAACCGTGCATGACGGGCGCTAAATTGGCCCAAGCATAGCCGTGTTAAAGATCCTGACCCACCTACACTGTAAAGTCAAGCTTGCCCTCAAAATCTGTCTACGTGGGTCGAAAAAACAAGTGCTGTCGGCCATTACGCTGAGAAACAAGCATGTTCGAGTGACCTTGGCATTGCACTGCCACATTTGTGGGCGCTGACGCGTCGCGTCTGAATAGTCGAGGCAAGGTGCGGGAGGGATAAAAACGTATATATTATGGATGGTGCTGCACCATACCCATGTTTTCAACTCCTCAATTCTATCTAGGTGCTGTAGCACCGCCTAAAAGCAAGGAGGAACAAGTGGACACCGACACCAAAGCAACAGGCTAATTTTGGCACAAGGATGGCTTGGCAAGGTGGCATTCCGCGGCGCAGTCGGGTGAGAACGACCGACGACAGGCACATTTGGAACAATGGGCGGTCGAGTGATGCGCTAAAAATGCGCCTGCCTCAATCCGGGGATAGGGAAGTGATGTGAATGACAAGCCACCATTTTGGGCATTGTGGCAGCCAATGAGACGCAGGCTTGGCCATGTAGGAACTACAAGAAGATTATGCATAAAGATGCCAGGTAGCAGTTGCTAGATTTTATGGAAGAAGATTTGTAGTAACTACTGTAAGTTTATGCATAAAGACCACAGCATCTGGTGAAGGAAGAAAGGGGAAGGAAGCCGCACAGAACACTCAGCCCACTGCAGGCCAGGACATGCAGATGACGAGAAGCATGAGAGCGACTGAGACATGGACGATAAACTTCGAGATGCCCCGCAAGGTCAAACTCGATGTTGGACAGCGCATCATGCTAAAGCACCCAGGATGGAAAAAGGAGAAGAAGAGAGAAGGAATCATCGCTTCGGTCTTCAAGCGAGACCGAACAGAAGTCATCTTCAGGATAGAAGAAACCCATCCAGATGACCCAGAACTCACCATCTACCTTTCAACCCCCCTCCGAACCACGAAACTATCAAGGAAAGAAGGCTTCTTAAATTGGGTGGCAACGAGCCTCCTATACAAAGGGAGGATCCTTAGGGACCCAATGGAAAAGGTACTAGAAGACGCGAGGGAAAAGGGAATCAGGGACGCGATCGAAGCCGATCGGAAGCTGCAGGAAGCCATCAACACGCAGAAGAGAGCCCGTAAGGCCGAGGAGGGCAGAAAGGCGGCAGAGAGGAGAGGGAAGGCCAAGATGGAGCACGACGATGTCAA
Source organism: Coprinopsis sp. MPI-PUGE-AT-0042 (assembly GCA_020736565.1). Taxonomy (NCBI): domain Eukaryota; kingdom Fungi; phylum Basidiomycota; class Agaricomycetes; order Agaricales; family Psathyrellaceae; genus Coprinopsis; species Coprinopsis sp. MPI-PUGE-AT-0042. The sequence goes on along the minus strand of JAHBOF010000234.1, from coordinate 47,685 downwards.
ACCAACCCAAAATGACACCTCCAAGACCCCGAACGCCAGAAGAATCAGGTTTGACGGCGAAGGGGAAGCATCGACCTCGCAAATCTAGCCAACCAGGAGACTTCTGACCCCCGAGGGACCCGAGCGCAGCAGGCATTACGGAGATACGACTTCCAGATTAGATTAGGACCAAGCCTAACGGCACAATAATAATACTTCCTCGAGCGCAGTGAGAGAGATGGAGTCCCAGAAGACAAGCCAACAGTTTCCGTCCACGAGCGAGAAAAGAATCAAAAAAGTGCAGGGCGGATGACGACCGAAATGACCGCCTAGAAGCCTCAGACAGGAACCGGGCGTGTCGTCGAAAAGATGGTAGAATAGAAGGCACAAAAGAGCGCCCATGAATAAGGGCCAAGCACGGAGTTAGGCTGGCAACAAACAAAGGAAAACAAAACGCGAGCGCTCGCTCGCATGAAAACCACGATCACCCTGCGCAAGAACCCACGACGAAACAACGGGAATGCCGATACAAACGAAACCCAACGGCACGACACGAGAAACCAGAGGGAACCCCAAACGATCAACGGAATGAGTGGAGGGACCAGGGCGAGAAGGAAAGAGTATAAAAAACCGAACGCAAAAGGGTGAGCCATACCAGATCCCACCTCCTAAAGCTGAAACGAACACCCAGATGGCGAGAGGAAAAACGAAGTCGCGAAAGGGAGGGCGGAGCAAACGTAACGCTCAGCCAGCATCCACCCTCGCCCACAGGAGTTTCTTCGCCCCACTTGCCCCCTCGACGCCCACCAGCGGCGAGAGCCAACGGTCGTCGTCTATCAACCCCAGCGTACAACCTAGCAGGAGCCAAGGACTAGAACAATCGTACGCGCAGGCAACGATTGGGTCGAAGAGGCAGACGATAGCGCTGGAGGCTCCAGCCGAGTCACCCCACCCGCCAAAGAAGCTGCATATGGTAGACGCAACCCCGACTCCCCCCACGGGAGGCGGGAATGGTGCTGAAGGAATGGAATCCCCCACGAACGGGAAGTCTATGGAGGAGATCGGAGCCATGGCGGTGGACGATATCGACTACGACAAGTACTACGACTCTGACGTCCTGGAGTACACCGATGGCGAGGGCGAGACGACAACGAGACAGCCAGACACTCCCACTCCTCCTAGCAAACATGCCGCCCCCCCGCTTGCCCCCGTAGCCCAGCCAAGGAGCACGCTCCCTGACCCAGCCTTCGGTTTAACCCCCATCCAACGCCCAGCCCGTAATCTCGGGAGCCAACCCAGGACACTAGCCACCCCTAAACCGCCCGCCACGAACCCCTTCACAGTCTCTCCAAACCCGTTTGTCGACGTTGACGACGGCCCACTCTCCTTCGCCAACCACCCCTCCACTACCGCACTAGCGGAGAGAGAGGATATGGTATACTACGAGGGCGACTTCCCGCCCCACCAGCTCGACTTCCACGACATCATGGAGAGCGTCCCCGACGAGACCAGAGCAGAATGGGATGCGATCCTGACAAATAAGGTCCTCGTCGTCTTTGGGAGCGACCGAGTCACGAGCAACAACCTGGCAAAGATCGACGAACTAAAGTACGAGATCAAACACTACCTCGGGAGCTCAGAGGGAATCGAAATACGCCACGTCAAGCTGCACCCAAGCGAGTTCACACTCGCATCCCGCGACACCTTCCTGCCGATGCTCATCCACGGACTCACGCCTCGCCAGAAAGAGACCCTGGTGAAGAAAAGGGGCTCAAACAGCAACAGGGCATGGCTCATGTTCTTCGACTACAATCTGCCGCTACGCACACTACTCCTCAGCATCTCGAAGATACCCATCCGCGACGAGGGCCAGGGAGCAAATAGGGTGACCGACGGCATAACGAAGACACTAGAACCCTTCGGAAAGTTCCTAACCAACCACATCAGCCAACACTCGAACCGCTTCCCCAACGATTTCCCGACGGACCCTCACCGGCGATACAAGGCTTGGCTACGGACTATAACCTGCAAAGGGCTTGTCACCAAGGTCGAGAACAACAAGGAAGAAGTGGTTTGGTTCGTATACATGGAACCCCCGCACGACGACTACAACGTCCACAAGGAGCTGGTAAAGACCATCAAGACCGCCACGTTCCGTATCGAAGGAAACAACTACTTTGCTTGGGAGGACGACTTCCGCTGTGTCGCGTGCCGTGGGAGGGACCACATGAAGGGCCTCTGCCCCTTCCGAGCTCTCCCTGGGTTCTTCGACGTCAGATTCGGGAACGAGCCAGGCCAGACAGAACCAAAGGAGCCAACAACCCTGACCCGCGCCCTCCTCGAATCCCCCAGGAAGCAGCCCAGGCAATACCGGAACGCCACACCAGGCCCATCGACCGTCCCAACCCAAGCCACGAACCCCCACAACCCAAACCTCCCTCCACCTCTCGCCGGAGGGTACGACCCAAGCTACTGGAACAGAGGAGGCAGGGGAGGATACAGGGGAAGCAGGGGAGGCAGGGGAGGCAGGGGACGCGGAAAATAGACGCACCACCACCCGGAAAATCACCTCTAACAGACACCGCTGCTCCCTACTTCGAACGTTTCACGACCACCCCCCACCGTATTTGTCCCGACGTACTGTACCTGATGCCATAAATAGGAAAACCAAAAATAGTAACATCACGCCTGTAGTAACCATACCAATCTCGAATAGACAAGCTTCGAGACAAAAGTTCGAGGGTGCATACAGTCTCCCACCGGCGCAATAAGGCTCAGGGGGACTACCGGCAGGCACTCCGGGCGATGCAGACAGAGTAGATGGGGTCAAACGGACCGAGCGCGACGGTGCGACGAGGACAACGAAGGGCACGACGGAACTCCCAGCATATCTGGGAAGCGGAAATGTAGTGGATGCCATAAAAATAGATTGGGAGGCTCTAGACGGAATACATCACAGCGCCTTCGAAGTTCCCAAATAAGGGGGCCTAGGCAACCTACATAAAGGCACAGGTTCATCCCAATCATCGCATGACCCAACGCAAAGGGCTCAGAGTGATACTCCACGAGGGAAGCATAAGAAAGGCACGAGGGGGAACAAAGGAAGGCGGGCATCGGGAAAGGCGGCACCCGCGATCAACTAAACGAAAGGGGAAGGGAAAAGTCCTTAAAGGGACCACGCGCCGGAGGCGAGAGCGCGCATCACAGGGTCGAGTGAAAGCCCAAGCAAAACAATAAGGAACCCGGCGAATGAACAGAAGGCCCACCATGATCCCCCCAGAACCCGTGGCGTTTATACACCGTGCACGAGGTCACCAACAGCTTACGAAAACAAAGAAAGGAAGCCCACCCCGAAGGCAGGAACACGCATCACATCAACTAGAGAAAGTCAAAACCTAAAAAGAATGGGCCAGGATTGGGGTGGTCCCCCAGGCCTATCCCCCAGGCGCCCGAATATACTGCATGCACAGGAAAGCGCCTGGGAAAGGGTTGGCTCACCACGACCCAAACGGTACACCCTTCAGGGGGGTCAGAGCTGTATCGGATTAGTAGCCAGCGGAAGGGGAGCTAACACCCCCAAACCAAGGACTACACCAGCTCGACCGACACGTGCGTCGGTATAATAAATAGTGCCCACCCCGACATCCACTGTAAAGCGGGACTAAGTGGTGAAACAGTGGTTCCTCGAACCTGTAACAATGAATCTGCCACCAGAACGCAGTGCTGGACGGTCACCAAGTGACCAAAACCCGCGGGAATTCAGAGGGACTGGTACAACGCTCGCCGACCACGTTGAAGCTCCCAATGACGACCCCGCGAGGCAAATAGGCGGGTTGATGCTAGGCCGCGTCCCTAGTGTCGACGGAAACGGAGAAAGAAGGCCAGAAAGACCAGACATACCCACACATGGGAGTCGACACACCAGCCTCGATCGGAGAGACCGAACAGGCAGAAGCGTAGCTGAGAGCAACCAAGATAGCAGTGCTGGTGGCAGCCCAAACCCCCAGGAAGACACACAAAGGAGACGACTAACACAGTCGAGAATCACAGAGCATTTTGAGGCAAGGGGGAGAGTAAGAGTGGGACTGAGCAGAGTAGACCAAGGAAGGAGGAAAAATGTGAAGTACAGAACAAGAGCACACATCAGAGTAGGCTCCCTAAATATAAGGGGAGGAGGCTCGACCGCCACGGAGGAAAAATGGCAACAAATAAACAGAGTCATGAAAGAAGGGAAGATATCGGTACTGGCGGTCCAGGAAACACACCTGTCAGAGGAAAGGACGAAGGAACTGAACACACAATTTGCTGGTCGGATGAAGATATACAACTCCAACGAAGACGATGTAACAAATGCAAGGGGAGTGGCCATTGTGGTGGACCACAACTTAACAAAGGGGGGCCCAATAACCACGAGAAAAATAATACCAGGGAGAGCTATAATGACGACGATACCATGGAAGAATGGAAGAGAAAAACTGACCTTCCTCGCAGTTTATGCTCCAAACGAACGAGACCAGAACGCGCTATTCTGGTCAAGACTATCTGGATATTTTGACCAAGAGGAGGAGATAGCACCTAGACCAGACTTCATGATGGGCGATTTCAACCTAACAGAAGACGATATAGATAGACTGCCCCCCAGACCGGACAACGAAGACGCAATGGAGGCTATCCAGGTACTCAAACAAAAGCTAGAGATGGTCGATGGGTGGCGAATGGAAAACCCAGAGAGGATAATGTACAGCTGGGCACGCCCAACAAACCAGCCACAAAACGAAAACGAGGTCTCATCCAAATCGAGAATCGATAGAATATACATCCTTAGGTCGAGATTCCCCACATCATGCGACTGGAAATACAGCTCCCACCCGATCCGCTCTGACCACGATATCATCTCGGCAGTGTACTACGACAGAGAATCACCATACATCGGGAAGGGGAGGTGGGCCATACCAGAGTTCCTGCTAAAGGACGACCCCTTCATGACAGAGGTTTCACAGAGAGGGTACAACGCACTTGTGAAGGCACAAGAAGCAACGGCAACTGCAAGAACCACAGACGCAAACCCACAAACGGTATGGAAGGAGTACAAGGAACAGATCAGGTCCCTAGCCAAGGACAGATCGAGGAGAGAAATGCCTAAAACAGACGCCAGACTCGCGGAACTGGGAAAGACAAAGGACGAGATCCTGAACGACACCGGCATACCAGATGGGGAGAAGCTGCTGAGAACCACCAACATAGATGCAGAATCAAAAGAACTGGAACAGAAACGTATGCACACCAACAAGGCGAAATCGACGACGAGATTCCTCCTAGAAAACGAGACAGTGGGGAAGTATTGGATTGGGCTCAACAAGGACAAAAAGCCCAGAGACACAATATACGGGCTATACAGCCCAGGGGATAGAGAGGGGCCAATGATCCATCGCTCAGACCAGATGGCAAAAATGGCAAAAGAATACCACGAAGGCCTCCAGAAGGACGGAAAATGCCTCGAAGTGGGAGAGGATGTCCGGGAGACAGCAATTCAATCAGCCCTGGACGCTCTGACAACAAGGGTGACAAGCCCAGACTATGAAGACTTGGCCAAAAAGCTCGATGAGAACGAGGTAGGGGAAGCCGTCCGTGCAACACAGACAGGGAAGGCGTCAGGCGTAGATGGAATCCCAATAGAACTGTATAAAGCGCTCCAGGACCTCCACGGAGAAAAACGAGACCCAGAAACCAATACACAGATTGGTAGACATAACCAAATTCATGACAGTAGTCTTCAACGACATCGAGGAAAATGGGGTGGTACCAAACTGTGGATTTGCGGAAGGCTGGATGTGTCGTGAACACGGTCAGCCCCTAGCCCCTATTACACGCCCCTATTTTCGCTCGCGTCCCACCTTTTGATCTCCCATCACTCTTTCCGCATCAGCCCCTATCTTTTCATTTATCCGTCTCGGCATGGACACTTTCTATGGCGCACTGCCTCGTTTCTCCTTTCTCATTCTTCTGCACTACAGGCGCTGCCTTACGCGCTGCCTTTCGACATTTCTATTCATTCGTTCACCTGACTCCTTTCTATTATATCACGCTTCTACGCGCTGCCTTACGCAGCTTCTATCAGCCTTGGTCAGCGCTCACTGTTCTTCGCGCTGCCCTACGCAGCATCGCGCAACCCTGCGCCATTCTTCACCATCGTTTCACTATCCTTCGCCATTCTGACACCATCGTTCCGCCATTCTTTGCCATACTCGCTTACTCGTACTTCAGACTCATCGCGGCTACGCTCATGTCTTGTAGAGTATATAAGCTAGGTAGTTCGCTCTGTATTTCCTCAGCTTGACCTCCTCGTCAATACATCGCTTAACTCGCAACCCAACCGCTCTGCTCTCAGCCTTCCGCTCTGCTCAGTATTTGTGGCTATTCCCACTTATATTTGAGTCAGTCTCTTCCGCGTCTTATCTCGTCGTCGCCGACCGACTTCGAGTCTCATCCGCTTGCCGATCAGACACCTTGTTGGTGTCCTCCGTCATCGCTTTGATATAGTGCCGCGTACTTCGCGACATTAGGTCAAGCTACCTCTCTGCACCGACAGTACCGCTTTCTGTCCCTGCACAAGTCAACCACTCTGGCCCATCACGCTACCCACCACCGCCAAAATTGAGTGTCTAGGACGACCTCACATCTTTGCTGAACACCGCGAGGATCCAGACGTCTTCTTCGACTGCCATTACATCCAAGAAGTCGGAGACGTATTTCCCTGCGAAGAACAACCCTGCGAACACCGCCGTACCGAACCCAACTACTCACAGTGGGCAGCACTCCGCAACTCCGACGACACCTTTGACTACAAACGCTGTACCGTATACCAGAAAGCCCGTTACCAGCAACGACGACCTCCGACACCACCAGAAGCTCAGCCTGAACCCATCCGTATCGACACCCCGCCACTCGATTATTACGTCGAACCTCCAACCGGCTCCAACACTCCCGCATTCCAATACTCTATCCCAGCCTCACCCGTTGAACTCAATCCGTTAACCATCAGAGAAGAATCTGACGAAGAAGAATCCGACGAAGACGAAGACGAAGAAGAACAAGAACAAGAACAACCAACATCGACCCAAGAAGGACCTCAAACCGTCCAAGAAATCACCGCACCAGAAAGCCCAATCCATATCGATCCTCCGACCCCTACACGAATCCAACCCGCATTACCAGCAGAAGAAGACATGTCCACCTCAATGGACGCCCTCGCCCAGCAGATCAGAGACAACAACGAAATCTTCAAAGCCAATAACGATGTTATAACCAAACTCCTCAGCAAACTCGTCGATAAAGCCGCATCCACCAAATCAGGAGTCAAAGAACCTGAACCTTTCAAGGGCCAGATCAAGGACGCCCAACGTTTCATCCGCTACTTCACCAACTGGGCATCCAAGCAAGGAGCACCACTGAACCAAACCCTTGGTGGACGCGACGACAAGCAATGGATCTCCTCCGCCCTTTCCTACATGCAAGGGGAAGCCAGTCACTGGGCTGCCCGCTACCTCCAACAGATCGCCGACCATGAAAACGCTGCCAACGAAACCGACAAAGCTACCAAGCCCTACGCCTTCAACGGAGATTGGGCAACCTTCATTTCCGAGTTCCAACGCCGCTTCCAGTCCGCCAACGACGCTGAAGCCGCACGACGAGAGTTGAAAGCGCTCAACCAGGGCCGCTACTCTGCTGCGCACTACACCGCCCTTTTCTTGGAGACTGCACCTCGCACCGGCCTCTCAGACACCGATCTCATGGCCAAGTACAAGGAGAAGCTCAACAAGGAAGACCGAGAATGGCTTGCCCTGTCCACCATCCTCAAGGAACCCGAGAACCTGGATGACATGTGCAACCGGGTTATCAAGAATGAATTCCACATGCGCCCCAACTCCCAGCGTCATCCCACCTCCATCAGCACTCCCACCGTTATCGAAGACCCCTGGGCCATGGACCTCAGCGCTAGCCGTGCTGGTCCCTCCGGTCGCAGCCGTGACGATTTTGTCGCTGCCATGAGGGGCCGCTGCTTTGGCTGTGGATCTCGAGCCCATGTCAAGAAAGACGGCAACCACGGAGGTAATCGCTGCACCTACTGTCAGCGCATGGGACATACGGAAAACGTCTGCCAGGACAAGTTCATGGGCCTCGCCAAGAACCGCGGCCTCAACCAGCGCCGTGTCCGTGCCACCACCACCATCAACGATACCTTCGACGTCTGCGCCTCCTTCAACCCTGCTCCATCCTTTTCTGCCACCATCGCCGCCACTCCCGTTGCTCCTCCCGCTCCAGCCTCTGTCTCGAACACCAACTTATCCGACATTCAACGCTCTCAACAGACTCAACTCGAAATTCTCGCTCGCCTCGCCGAACTCAAGGAGGGTTTTTAAAGCGGGTGCCTGCTCGCGCCGAGGCGCATGCACCCCTACCTCCGTACGCAACTTCCGCCTATGATTCCATCTATTCCTGTAAACTTAGCACGACTCGCGAATTGAACCCTCTTTCTTCCCACTTTCGCGTTCAAGCAAGTCTCAGAGGCAGAAACCGCAGTACCAAGTCCCCGGCAATGGTCGACTGTGGCGCAACAGGATTATTCCTGGATGTGCCCTTTGTCGAAGAGAACAAAATCCGCACCTTTAAACTCCGTCACCCCATCGCACTCCTGAACATTGACGGCTCGCCCAACCAGGCAGGCCATATCACCCACTTCGCTCGCCTCCAACTCACTATCGACGGCTACACGGAATGGACCGACTTCCTCATCACCAATCTTGGTGGGGAGGACATTATCCTTGGTCTCCCCTGGCTCCGCAAGCTCAATCCCACCATCGACTGGCGCAAAGGCACCCTCACCATCCCTCGCTCCAAGGTTTCCTCTGTCACCGTTGAGGAAATCCCAGACGAAGATGCCCATCCCATCTCTCGAGGTGCTCCCATGGGAGAAGCACTGGTAGAGCAGATTGGCATCGACGATGATTCACCTCCTATTCCGGCTCCAACTCCTCTCAAAACGGCGTCAACCTCAACACCCACTCCCCAATCAGCATCTACCTCCTCGTCTTCACTTCCAGACATCCCAGACGAGCCGACTCCACCGGTTGAACCTGAACCGGAGGACTACAGGCCTCCTCTCTGTCGCATCCGCGCCAATCGAAGGACTCGACGAAAACTGGTACGCAAGGGGATGCTTGAGGACACGGGCGACCAACTATGGTGCGCTGCTGGCTTCACGTACTCCCAGCAAATTGCCGAACAAAGCCAGAAGGAGAAGCCTCAAAAGACGTTCGAAGAGTTGGTACCCCCTGAGTACCGACAACATGCCTCCGTCTTTTCCGAGTCCGAATCCCACCGTCTACCGGAACACAAGCCCTGGGACCACGCCATTGACTTCATTCCCGGTGCCCCAGCTGCTGTCCGCACCAAAGTCTACCCCATGTCGCAGAACGAGCAAGAGGAACTCAACCGCTTCCTGGACGAGAACCTCCAGAAAGGCTACATCCGACCATCGAAATCGCCCCTCGCCTCCCCCGTCTTCTTTGTCAAGAAAAAGGACGGTAAACTCCGCTTTGTTCAAGACTACCGCAAACTCAATGAGTTCACCGTCAAGAACCGCTATCCACTTCCCCTCGTTTCCGACATCATTGGCCGCCTCAAAGGCGCCAAATACTTTTCCAAGTTTGACGTACGATGGGGCTACAACAATATCCGCATCAAGGAAGGGGACGAATGGAAGGCCGCCTTTGCCACCAACCAAGGCCTCTTCGAACCCCTCGTTATGTTCTTCGGTCTCACCAACTCGCCCGCCACCTTCCAAGCCCTCATGAACTCCATTTTCTCAGACCTCATCGCTGCCGGTAAAGTCGCGGTTTACCTCGACGACATCCTCATCTTCACCCTGACCCTCGAAGAGCATCGCAAGATCACTCACGAGGTGCTTCGACGACTCAAAGCCCATGACCTGTTCCTTCGCCCTGAAAAGTGCGAATTCGAACGACAGGAGATTGAATACCTGGGTCTAGTCATCAGGGAGGGAGAAGTTTCGATGGACCCAGCCAAGGTCGAAGCCGTTCGCAACTGGCCCACTCCCCGCAATCTCCGCGCCGTTCGAGGATTCCTAGGATTTGCCAACTTCTACCGCCGTTTCATCAAAGATTTTTCCACCATTGCTCGTCCACTCAACGATCTCACCAAGAAGAACGTGCCCTGGCAATGGGGTACGCCACATCAAAACGCGTTTGATACCCTCCGCCATCATTTCATTTCCGCTCCGGTCCTCTCACTCTGGGATCCTAGTCGCCCAACTCGCATCGAAGTCGACGCCTCTGGCTTTGCCACAGGAGGTGCTCTGCTTCAGAAGCACGACGACGGTCTCTGGCACCCCATCGCATTCCGCTCCTCCTCCATGCAGCCTGCAGAACGCAATTACGAGATTTACGACCGTGAAATGCTCGCCATCATCGACGCTCTCAAGGACTGGCGCCACTTCCTCGAAGGTCTCCCTGAACCTTTTGAGATCATCACCGACCATGCCAACCTCGAATACTGGCGCACCGCACAAGATTTGAGCCGCCGACATGCAAGATGGGCCCTCTACCTTTCCCGTTTCCAATTCCGTCTCACCCACCGTCCTGGAAAAGCCAACACTCAAGCCGATCCCCTCTCCCGCCTCGATATTCACCAAGTCAGCGACTCTGAAGATAACAAGCAACAAATCGTCCTCAAACCCGAACTTTTCGCCAAACTCGCCGCCACCAGCATGCTCGTCAACCCTCTTGAAGAACGCCTCAAGCAAGCCAGCAACCGTGAAGCCGAGGTCTTAGCCGGCCTCGCTGCTCTGCGCAACTCCGGACCTACTCGACTCGTCAACGGCCTACCAGAATGGGAAGAAGTCGACGGCTTGGTCTTCCACAAAGGCCGAGTCTATGTACCCAACGACGACGACCTTCGCCGCGACGTTCTACGACAGTGCCATGATGACCCCACTTCTGGCCATCCCGGAAATCACGCCACCCTCGAACGAGTCGAACGACAGTACTGGTGGCCCAGCATGCGTGCCTTCGTCAAGAAGTATGTTGAAGGATGCGATACCTGTGGACGCAAGAAGCACATGCAACATCCTCATGCTCTCACCCGCCCCCTCGATGTACCTGCCGGCCCCTGGGAATCAGTCGGCGTCGACCTTATCACCCAGCTTCCCAAAGCTCATGGTTACGACGCTATCATTGTTTTCACCGACCACTACAGCAAGCTCATCCACGCCCTCCCATGTCACTCCAACATCACCACAGAAGACGTCGCCGACATCTACTACCGCGAAATCTTCCGACTACACGGCCTTCCTCTACAGTTCATCAGCGACCGCGGACCTCAGTTCGCTTCGAAAGTCATGCGGGGATTACTCAAACACCTCGGGATCAAGTCGAACCTCACCACGGCCTACCACCCTCAAGCCAACGGTCAGACTGAACGCGCCAACCAAGAAGTCGAAAAGTACCTCCGTATCTACACCAACCGACGCCAGGAAGACTGGGACGAACATATCCCTATGGCCGAATTCGTCATCAACTCCCGGGTCCACTCTGCCCACAATCGCTCCCCTTTTGAAGTCGTTTACGGCTTCCTTCCTCACTTCAATATTCCCATTGGCAACCCCTCCGGTCTCCTACCCATCGACGACCGCCTCCAACGCCTCAAGGACGCCCGAGAGGACGTCGACGCTGCCTTACGACTGGAAAAAGGACACCAGAAGGAAGCATTCGAAGCAGGTAAACGTGCAGCTGATCACTTCAACATTGGCGACTACGTCTGGCTCGACTCTAGCGACATCAAGGTCAGGATCCCAGCTCGTAAACTAGGCGACATGCAGCTCGGACCCTACAAGGTCCTTGAGCGCATTGGTGAACTCGACTACAAACTCGATCTCCCTCGCAGCCTCTCCCGCCTCCATCCCGTCTTCCATGTTGACAAACTCTCTCGCTGGAAAGGCAACGACGTCAACGGCATTCTACCACCTCCTCCCGCACCTGTCGAACTCGAAGGTGAGGTTGAGTACGAGGTCGAATCTATCCTCAACAGCCAAGTCGTCAACCAAGGACGAAAGAAGGTACTTCAATACTTCGTCAGCTGGGCCGGCTACAACGATTCGCATAATTCCTGGGAACCTGCCGACAACCTCAAACGTTCAAGAGCCAAGATCAACGAGTTCCACCGCAAACATCCCAACGCCCCACGCAAGATCTAAGTCATCGAGGACGATGAAGCTTAGAAGGGGGGTAATGTCGTGAACACGGTCAGCCCCTAGCCCCTATTACACGCCCCTATTTTCGCTCGCGTCCCACCTTTTGATCTCCCATCACTCTTTCCGCATCAGCCCCTATCTTTTCATTTATCCGTCTCGGCATGGACACTTTCTATGGCGCACTGCCTCGTTTCTCCTTTCTCATTCTTCTGCACTACAGGCGCTGCCTTACGCGCTGCCTTTGACATTTCTATTCATTCGTTCACCTGACTCCTTTCTATTATATCACGCTTCTACGCGCTGCCTTACGCAGCTTCTATCAGCCTTGGTCAGCGCTCACTGTTCTTCGCGCTGCCCTACGCAGCATCGCGCAACCCTGCGCCATTCTTCACCATCGTTTCACTATCCTTCGCCATTCTGACACCATCGTTCCGCCATTCTTTGCCATACTCGCTTACTCGTACTTCAGACTCATCGCGGCTACGCTCATGTCTTGTAGAGTATATAAGCTAGGTAGTTCGCTCTGTATTTCCTCAGCTTGACCTCCTCGTCAATACATCGCTTAACTCGCAACCCAACCGCTCTGCTCTCAGCCTTCCGCTCTGCTCAGTATTTGTGGCTATTCCCACTTATATTTGAGTCAGTCTCTTCTGCGTCTTATCTCGTCGTCGCCGACCGACTTCGAGTCTCATCCGCTTGCCGATCAGACACCTTGTTGGTGTCCTCCGTCATCGCTTTGATATAGTGCCGCGTACTTCGCGACAGGATGTGTCCTCTATACAAGAAAAAAGATAAGGCAGACATCGCAAACTACCGACCAATCACAATCCTCAACACAGACTATAAGACCTTCACAAAGGCACTTACCATCAAACTAGCCCCCATTGCCCTGAAGATCATCCATCCAGACCAAGCGGGATTCATGACAGGGAGAAGAATCAACGACCAGACAGAGCTAGTGAAGTTGATAATAGAGAGGTGCGAGGTGACCGACGAGAATGGATACCTGGTCTTTCTAGACCAGGAAAAGGCATATGACAAGGTAATGCACGACTTCCTGCAAAGAACCTTGGAAACACTCAATTTCCCACCACAGTTCCGGAATACAGTAGAGACGCTATACAAGGCAGCAAACACATCAGTGGTAATAAACGGAGAGATAAGCGAACCCTTTAGAGTAACCAGAGGAGTAAGACAGGGAGATCCCCTGTCCTGTCTTCTATTCAACCTAGCAATAGAGTCCCTCGCGTCGATGCTGAGGAACTCCAGCCTCAAAGGAATGTCAGTCAGCGAAGGAATGGAAAGACTAATCACATCTCTCTTCGCGGACGATACGACAGTCTACATGTCGGAATATGACTGTTTCAAGGACCTCGAAAAAATCCTAGACGATTGGAGCACAGCATCAGGAGCAAAATTCAATGTAGAGAAAACGGAGCTACTCCCAGTAGGAACACCAGAGTTCAGAGATAAGCTGAGAGAGACAAGGAGAACGGGCAGAGACGAGGGAGGAGAGAGAATACCAGACAACATTCACATCGCAGAAGACGGAGAACCAATAAGAGTACTGGGGGCCTTTGTAGGCATAGACATAGATGAAGTAGGAGTATGGACGCCAACAATCGAGCAGGTGATAAGAGCCCTAGAGAGATGGTCGAGAACGAACCCCACGGTGGAAGGAAGAAGACACATTGTGAACATGGAAGTGGGAGGCAGGACACAATACAGGGAGGACGTCCAAGGGATGCCAGAAATTGTGAGAAGGGCCATAAACAAACTAATATCGACATTCATGTGGAATGGCAAGCCCCCAGCAGTTGACCGAATCACAATGAGCGAGCCAGTGGAACTAGGAGGCAAGAAGGTTCTAGACTTGAACGCAAGAAAAGACGCAATCGACCTGCGAAGGCTTCAAAGGTACCTAAGCGAAACCCCTCCGAAATGGAAGTTCGTCGCAGACGATCTCATCGCGCTGGACATTCCGGCTTATCAAAAGGTCCAGGACAGGCAGTCAGCCGTGAACATGTTCCTCCAGACTTGGACACCAGCGAAACAGGCAGGAAGAAGCTGCCTACCAGGCTCAATACGGAGAATGATAACGGCAGGCCAAAGACACGGGGTGAGGTTCATGCCACCAGCACCAACAACGAGCCTAAAAGGCGGGATGCCAGCTTGGTTCCACATAGGAAAAGGCAGAGGGAGCCCTAACGAAAACGGAGGGGCGCAGAAATGTATAAGAGCCAACCACGGGGGTGTAAAGGTCTCAGACCTGGTAGAGCTGGTAGAGGGACACACCCACGAAGACCAACCGGACATCTCCTGCCTAAGGTGCGAGCAGATGGCTGATGAAGATTGCGAAGACCCACCAGGATGCACCCGCGTCGCAAATAAGAAACTCAAAGGCCTGGAACCAATATGGAACATGGAAAATATGGTGCAACAGAGCTATGTGGAAATCCCAGACAGGGGAGAGGGCGAGATAGCCTTCAACTTGGAAGTAACCCACCTAAACACAAGAGGGGGAGGCTTCCGAATCTTCGTCCCCAAGGAAACACCTCGCACCACACTCCCTATCGAGCTAGGAGACCCGACAAAACACAGCCAGTCAGGAAGGACGATGGACTTCTACATCGCAAGCAAAAAATCATGGGAAGGAGGAATACAAGTCGCGGCATATGGAGGGGTAGCAGTCGCAGGGAGACACACGCTAGAAAGATCGCTAAGGCTAGACCCAGAAACGGAACAGACCACCGAAATCGCCCAAATGGTAGCAGTCTCCGACGCACTGAGACTAGCAACCGGATCCAGCAGGTTAAGAGTGCACACGAGTTCGAGGAGCCTAATAGACAGCCTCACCAAGAAGCTTGGTTACCTAGAAGACAGAGCATGGACGACGCATAGACAGGGGAAGGAAATGGAGGGGCTAGTATCAAGGATACGCAGAAGGGACGGATACACAGTCTTCATCCTAGTGAAAGCGGAACGTCTCCCAGAACCCATGAAGCGAGCGATGGAACTAGCAGAAGCGGGAACAAACAACCAGAGGAGGAATAGCGACCGATTAGAACCTTACACCCCGTCACAAATACAGGGGGCAAGACTGGAGACCCTATCCCAATCGGACATGTACAAGTTAGTGCTCAATAAGCGAAGACACGGAATAAAGCCGAGACGATGCACACAACAGAACATGGGAGAGACTAGGGAGGCAGTTAGGAGACGAACAGGGACAAGACCAGACCAGGAGAAGGTCTGGGAATCCTACAAAACGAAAGCAGTCCAATCACGGAAGGCGAAAGCCTTGCTGTGGAAAATGATGCATGGAGCCCTCCCAATAGGTGAGATGTGGAACAGGAGAGGGGGAAACGAGGAGAAAGCAACCTGCCCGCTTTGCAGGACGATTGAATCAGCAGAACACCTGTTCTCCAAGTGCAAGGGAAACGGGCAGGAAACGATCTGGGGAGAAGCGAGGAACCTACTGGAAAAGGCAGGGCTGAGTCTCCCCAGGGAGATAGATGTCCCGACCATACTAGGGAGCGCACTTACGGACTTTAGGACGGAGGGAAACCCAGACATAGGAAGAAACAACCTATACACAAAGATCATAATTGAATCGACGTACTTAATATGGGTCCTAAGGTGCAAATGGAAGATAGGGGACAAAGGCAACGCACAGAAGATAATATCACCCCCCGAAGCAAGAAACAGGTGGAGGGCGATGGTGAATGCAACCCTAGCAGTAGAGGTGATAGGCACAGACAAAAAAAGATACGGAAATAAGGCGTTGGACAAAAACCTCGTCCTCGCAACCTGGCAAAGAGTGGTAGGTGATGAGGAAATGCTAAGCAAGGCAATAGACGGCAGCTGGAGTAACGGGGTTGTAGTGGGTATTGGATGAGCGGGGATGGTGAGCGGTGCTCACCATGGAGGCGTAAGCCCCATAAAAATCCACCGCAAGTCGAGAGTCCCACACTACCAACACTGGTGTGCATAAACGCATTCCCCGTGGTGGGAGGAGACCAACGGAGGCTCCTCACCCCAGCACCGTCCCAACCAAACCAAACCAGCTACCTGCAGGGCGCAAAGCGCTGCTGGCCGAAAAATCGGCGTCACAGGTAACGGGCGAAAAACCCGAAGCTCCACCAAAAAAAAAAAAAAAAAAAAAAAAGAGAGTGGTTCCTTCATCCTTCACCGTGAGATGATATCGATGACTGCGAGCGACGATGGCAAGCCAAGGAGCAAGCATAGTTTGCAGTTGTCCATCATCCCATGCGACGGTACTGTATTGATGACGATTCAAACGATTGATGTTGTCCAAGCTAATCTCGAGACCTCGGCATAGATTGGGTGTCTCTTCCACTATATTTCTCCAGGCCTTGCAAGTGCCACGCAGGTACACAAAGGAGTGATACTGTTCTTGGGTAAATGGCTTCGTCCCAAAGACATGCCCAAAGACAAGGGCCAACAGCTCGAATGGTATCTTGCGGATTGGACTCCTGAGGCTTGAATATTTCTCGAAAGCCTCCCTAAAGTGAGCCCGGGCTTCTCTCTTTCGCTTTAGCTGCGTCTCCAGATCGAATATTTCGGTGTCCAACATGGAGATGGTCGAAGACAGTTGATCTAGGTGCGAGACCAGAGCGGTCTCTAAATGACCTGGATATGGGTCGTTGACCCGGGTATAGAGGTGGAGTTGTTCGAGAGTGTGATCATCCATAGCGTTGCTGTCTGCGATCCAGAAAGAGGAACGAAAGATTCGAAAGCCAGCCCGATCATGATGATTTTCTTGATTGCTCATATTTGGACTCCACGCCACTGTTCGTTCATGGCCACCACACGATATAGTACGCGAGAAAAATTCGCTCGGATGATTTACAAATAGAAATTGAGATTTACTCCAGTCGTTCACTTACCTCCTCCGCCCGTGGCCCACTACTAGCAGCGACCGCATGCCCAGCAGTAGTCATATGACTAACCACCTGTCCCGACGACTCCGTGCAGGTTCCCTCCCTTCTAAAACCAATCCAGGTCGGTATGAGGGATTGATGAGCAGAATATTGAGTTCAGAACATCCGCCGGCTGAACTTCCAGCTTGTATCCCCATGCCTGAAGCTCGCTTCTTCTGGCTTCGATTTGATCAACGTCAGTTGTTGTAGAAGGGGTGTATAACTTGATAGGTTGACTTGACGCTCTTCGGCAATATGCCCGGTTGAGCCATCGCAGGTTGCCTGTTTTTTCCGTGCAGAAGATCTCGTCGACGTCGTCGGACTCGATGGAAATGGTAGGCAGGGGCTCATCGATCGCGGGCCAGTGAATGGACCTGGGAGGATAACCTCCGTATCAAAGTGAAGGCGAGTGCGAGGGGGGACGTGGTTTATAAAAGCAGCGATGATAAGTGGCTCCAAGCGGCCTCTAAGCGACACCGTGAGATGAACTTGCCGCCCTTGAAGTCGACAAAGAAAATTAGGGATGAAGTGTTCTTGTAGTACTTCTGGGCAGGTAAGCTTCATTCCTTCCAGACAAAAGAGTCTCAGCAATGGAAAGGAAATGTCTCGTAGGAGCGCGAACAAGTCTTGACCATCCAGAATGAGGGTCTCGAGTGACGGATGGGAGCCTGGTGCAAGTGGTCCGGAGCTAGCCTCCGGGAAGAATGACTGCGCGATGGAGCCAAGTCTGAGCTCCTTCAGAGTGGGAATGGCTTGTAGAAAATGCGAAAAGGCTGCTGCCTCTCCTACAACGTCTCCCAAATGCAGGTTTCGAAGCTTGGTTGGCTTGAACAACGGTGGAGGGTGGCGGATAAGCATCATGCAGTCGGCGATGAGGTTGCTGAGATGAGGGAATAAAGGGACTAAATGGAACATGTCCCCTTCGAATTCATACCCCTCGCATCCGGTGATTTTTAGGAAGTGGACGTCGGGAAAACGAGCATCCAACCGGAACAGTGTCTGGGTGGCCAGGTGGGAGGCAAGTTTGAGCGTTATCTGAGTGGAGAGTGGCTCCTTCATCCTTCACCGTGAGATGATAGCGAGGGCTGCGAGCAACGATTTCAAGCCAAGGAGCAAGCATAGTTCGCAATTGCACGGCATCCCATGCGACTGAACTGTGTGGATACCTATCGAAGTGTTTGAAGCTAATCTCTACGCCTCGGCATAAATTGGGCGTGGCATCCACTATATTTCTCCAGGTCTTGCAAGTGCCACGGAGGTACACGAAGGAGTGATACTGTTCCTGGGTAAATGGGTCCGTTCCAAAGACATGCCCAAAGACAAGGGCCAGCAGCTCGAATGGCATTTTGCGGATCGGACTCCTGAGGCTTGAATATTGCTTGAAAACCTCTTCAGCTTGAGCCCGACATTCTTTCTTGCCGTTTATTTGCCTCTCCAGATCGAAGATTTCCGCGTCCAACGCGGAGATGGTCGCAGAAAGTTGATCCAGGTACGAGGACAGAGTGGGCTCTAGATGAGCTGGATATGGGTCATTAACCCGAGTATAAGGGTGCAGCTGTCCCAAGGATTGATGGTCCATAGCGCTGCTGTCTGGGGTTGAGATGGTGAAAGTGAAATTTACTTCGGCGAGACGAAGAGGCTGCCTGATCATTTTCTTGATTGTTCATATTTGGACCACACACCACCATTCACGCTGAGCGAGCCACGGCCACCATTAAACGCGAAGCAGTCACTTATATATCGGTCACAAATCGAAACACAGGTTTAATCTAGTCCCTCACTCGCCACCTCCTCCCCCATCTGCGGCAGCACCAGCATCAGCTTGTCCCGCAGCCCCCCCAGCAGCAATCGCATGCCCAGCGGCAGTAGATTGACCTGCGTTCCCGACCACTGCATGTCCTTGGGCATGGCCAGCGGGCAGAGGAGTCTCCGGGATCTGTGTCTTCAAAGGCCCAGTGAAGAATTCCATCGATTTCTGGGTGGCAGGCGGGTAACGGAACCCCATGTGAGGTTCATCACTATTAAGAGTCCATCAGCTGTCCGTATTCAACGCGAGGGAAAGATGACTGACCTCTGGGGAATGTCAACAACAGCTCGGGGGTAAAGGAACTCTTGAGCACTGTAGAATCCGACTTGGCGACCGTAACCTGATTCGCCTACTCCACCGAAGGGCAGGTCAGCTGCAGAAGCGTTGACCAGCTAGTCAGTCGAATTGCCAAGAAGGTCGCGATCAAGCCCAACGTACCAGCGAGTTGTTGGAAGGTGTCGTTGAACACCAAGTTTCCACTCATGGTCGCGTCAGATACTACGTCGAAGAGTCTTAGTTTTTATCTGCAGTCACAACGAGTTGTCGAGTACTCACTCGCTTTCTTCAGAGCATCATCCTCGGTGAATGCGTAGATCACAAGAGGGTGGTCCCTTTCAGCAACGTCAGGATGCGATGGGAGGCAAAGCAAGGGGTCTCATACCTGCGACGAACAAATGCACAAGCTTCGGCAACACTCTCAACACCCACAACAGGCAGGAGAGGGGCGAAGAGTTCATCCTGCATTGCGATATCTGCCTCTGCTTCTTTGATCGTCTCAAAGGCGACAAGAGTGGGCTCGATACCCCTATCCTTAGCCTGTGGCCCTCCAGATCCCGTCTGGCCTCCCAGAACGACCTTGCCTACATCAAGATCAACGTTAGTCTCAATTAGTGGCGGGAGAAGCACCACGACGCACCTTTTGTCTGTGATAAGATCCCCTTGATCCTTTGGAAGTGAGCATCGTTTACGATTCTTCCATAGTCGTCCGAGCTTAGAGGTCCATTGGGATAGAATTCCTTCAATGCCTTTCCAACAGCGGATGTGAACGCAGGGATGGAGGGCTTTGGGATGAGGACATAGTCCGGAGCAACGCAAATCTAGGAGGTGAGGTGAGCTACGAAGTGGGGCGGTAGTAGAGAGGATAATGGAAGAGGTGTGAATCGTGGAAGGGTGCTTCTTCGTCAGGAGCAGCGACAGAAGATGTCAACGCTAATGATCAAGAAGCCCATTCGAAGTCATCCAGATCAAATCCTCGCAGAAACGCGACACTGCCGCGGTAGCGCGAGGTAGTTCTGAAATTAGAATACACACCTGTCCCGAGTTGTTAATCTTTCCCCAGATAATCCTCTTCGCCGCGATGTCCAAATCGCCACAGGTAGCAGGATCGACAATGACAGGGCTCTTTCCTCCGAGTTCGAGCGTCAAGGGGGTCAGGTGCTTCGCAGCAGCAGCAGAAATAATGCGTGCGACACGCCCATTCCCGGTATACATAATGTGGTCCCCTGGGAGATTGTGCTCAGCAACTGAACGAGAAGACGGAAGATCGTATAAGCGAGACACTCACACTTCAGTTCGAGTAGCTTCGTGATCTCCGGTACAGCACCGAGAATTACACGGTACGCTGCAGGGTCGAGGTACTTGGCCACCAGCTGAGCAAGGAGAGTAGAGAAAGTGGGAACCATTTCCGAAGGCTTGATGACAGCGGGGCAGCCAGCCGTGATAGCGCCATAGAGAGGCTGAAGAGACAGAATAACCGGATAGTTCCATGGCCTTCAGGTTGACGTTAGCATTGCCTCGAAAGCGACATCGAGGTATGAAAGAGATCTCACGAAATGATCAAGACGACGCCTTTTGCTCGGTTCTCGACGCGTCCCTTCCAGCTCCTCTGCCAGTCAGGAACGGTGTCGCCACCTCCGATGGGCCCCTGCAAGACGTCTTGATGCGAGGCATCCTTGATCCATCCGTCTACCTTGTCTGCACATGCCAAACTTCGGAGGACGACGGGCTGAAGCTCCGTCATGATGATCTCTTGACGAGGCTTTCCAAGGTCAGTGGCGAGGGAGGCGAGAATGGCTTCGGTGTTCTCCTGTACTAAACGAGCGAGCTGGCGCAGCTGGTGGGCGCGGTAGGGCAAGGACAGCGGAGGGAAGGGTGAATTGGATTTGACATTGGGAGTGGACGATGTGGAGAAGAGCGACGGAACGGAAGCTGCGAGGAAGGTTGCATTGAGGTCTTTATGTGCCTGAAGGACGAAGCGCGCTCAGATACACGACCAGTGGACGAAAAAAAAAAGAAGCGACTTACAGCCTCGATCTCTTCAAAGGTGGAAGGATTCATTGTTGCCAAGGTAGAGTGGGGAACAAACACAAAAGCTGGGGACCTAATTTATATTTCTGTGAGGGGTTAGAGCGGGAAAAGATTAGATTAGCAAGCGAAGCTATTCATCAGGTAGACGGGTCACCTGGTCGAAAGAATGCCTAGGCTCGCGTGTATTGCTATTGTTGGTTTCTATGATATAGTCAGCGCCTTGCAAGTAGAATCGTCCGGTTTGTCCGAGTTTTGAGTGAGGATGCTGCGTCCAAGGGGCCAGTTGACTCCCTTGGGGTCAAGACAAGGGAGCGTTCCAGGTAGCCATATCGAATTCACTGGGCTCCTCGGACGACACTGTAGCACAATGCATCCGGATGAAGCGGTCCTGAAGAAGAAATGGACACAAGGATCGAATCAATAAGGTATCGGACATTGACGCTCGACAAACGTCACGTGCCAAATTGATCTTCCCAGGGCCATTACCATTTCTGGCGAAGGAGGACTCGAAGACGATTTGCAAAGGAGGGACGCATATATTGTAGACTTTGGCTCCATGGAACTGTATATATGACTTGGATACACCGTATAGTCGCTCCGCTAAACTATCAGACTACTCAACAATTTCTGATTGAATTATTTGATCTTTACTGCAGTTAATAAATTTCCTCTCTTGAGGACCATCTTTCGTGGCAGATATATGGCTTATACTCACTGGGGAGGTGTATTGGGAAAATCGCTCAGCTTTAAATACCCCATATATGCCCTATACACGAAATATTGGTTCCAAGGTTTCTCTATCGGGCTTAGGAACTACACCCATGCTACGTCACTGAACAGCTACTATTACCATATGGAATTGTTGAGAATACACCAATGCACCTTTCCGGTGAGTATAAACCGTATATCTGCCACGAAAGATGGTCCTCAAGAGAGGAAATTTATTAACTGCAGTAAAGATCAAATAATTCAATCAGAAATTGTTGAGTAGTCTGATAGTTTAGCGGAGCGACTATACGGTGTATCCAAGTCATATATACAGTTCCATGGAGCCAAAGTCTACAATATATGCGTCCCTCCTTTGCAAATCGTCTTCGAGTCCTCCTTCGCCAGAAATGGTAATGGCCCTGGGAAGATCAATTTGGCACGTGACGTTTGTCGAGCGTCAATGTCCGATACCTTACCTGAAAAACAGTCAAGAATAGATAAGATTTGGGGAAGGTCAACCAAAGAGTCTGCCTGGTGGGATGACGGAAGGCTCAAAAGAAGGAACGAGACAAATCGCGAAAGGATCATGTGGGCGGAGGTGATTGCCGCACTCGGCGATCAGGCAGTGAGTGGCGTTTGGGCGCGTCTCCAGAGGTCACAGCGAGAGTCGCACCCAACGAAGAGGCAGTTGTAGCTTTAGACTACTACCAAGTAGCCCCATTGAGGCTCATTGACCCTGAATTTAACTGCTCTCCCCTGATAAACGGGATGCCTTGAGCGCAACTCACAAGTGCCTGCTGTACGACAATTCCTCCTGCTTTTATGACTTGAATGAAGCACATTCACTTGCATCTCGAGCCTGAGGCTCGATCAGGAATGTTCATACCCGTCGAATGGTTGCACGTCATCCTGGATTGAACTTTGGCCATGCGCCGTTGACAATAAGTAAGCGCTAACCCCTTTCCTTAAAGTTAAAGTTTGTGGGTGACTCTGGGAATGATCACGTTTTGCGGGCTATATAAGCTCAAACCATGCCACTCTTCCTTCTTCTCTAACTTCCATCAGCCAGAAAACCTTGTCGACAGCTTAGACCCACAACTCATGATGCGATTCACAATCTCTATTGCTGCTCTCGTCGCCTTCGTCGGCCAAGTCCACGCTGGGCCTATCGCGTATGGTATCTGCCAGACGGGTACCAAGGCTTATCAAAGATCATCATGATAGATTCTGACGATGGCTCACTTTTCAGGTTGCAATGCTGTGGTCGTGGCCTGCTACGCCGCTGCAGGCGCCACTTTTGGCACCGTAGCCGCCCCCGCTGCTCCGGCCGCTATCGTCGCGTGCAACACTGCTTTGGGTACTTGCTCTGCCGCTTGTGCGACAGTGGCACTGCTTGCTCCTACCCCATGAGTGGCTTTATCACTGTACGTTGACTCATTCGCATTGCACGTTATATGTTCTCATGAAAACTAGGATCACCACTCCGAGCGCAATCTTTAGTCATGTTATCAGATTTACCCCTGTAGTATTAAAATCAACTGTCCATTCGTAGCGTTGTCCGGGATTCCCCCTCCAACGAGACACATAACAAACAATATTGGGGGGTTGCGACGTCGTGATGGCCGCGCTCGACTGTCAGACGGTGAGTAACGTTTGGGCGCTTATCCAAAATCAGGCAAGACTCGTACCCAACGAACGGCCAACTGCAGATTTGGAGTACCACCAAGTAACGCCAATGGAATGGATTGACCCATAGTTGTAACGTCCTTACTAATAAACGTTATGCCCCGACCACAAAGTCCCATGAGGTGCACACTTCTCAAGCGCCACGTCCCGGGAGCCCGCGAAATTGCTCAGGGCTTACCGTTCTGTCTTTGGAGCGTACATGAAACACGTTCGTGGAAAATTCATAGCACGACTACTAGGAGTCACAAAGAAGCTGGATCAAACTTTCGCCATGCGCCGTGGCTACAAATCAAGCGGATAAGGTTTCTTCTTTAAGTTTAAGTTTCTAGGTGACTCTGGGAACAATCGTTTTCCTTAGGCTATTTCAGTACAAGCCCGGCCATCGTCTCTCCTTACCCAACTTTCATCAGCCAAGAAACCTCACCATTAATTGGAACCCATAGCTCACAATGCAATTCACGATCGCTATGGCTGCTCTCGCTGTCCTTGTCGGGCAAGTTCACGCGGGGAACGCCCCATCGAGTCCCTGTCTAAGTGGTAAGGTCTCATAGCTTACGATGATAGAGTCTTACATTGATTTGCCTTTCAGCATGCATGGTTGCCGCTACAGCCTGCTACGCGGCCGCAGGCTTCCCCTTTGGTGCTGCTCCTGCTATAAGCCCCGCCATCATGGCGTGTAACGCTATCCTCGCGGCTTGCAACGCCGCCTGTGGTGGGTGACCGGGAGCCCTGCGGAACATGGATTTCCTCCAGGGACGGGAGTCCTACTACCGGCCCTGCACCGGTACCACCGCTCTTAGCACAATCCCTCCACCCTATTATCAGACATACGCCTTTTCCGTTACCATGATATGCTCGTTTGTATCCGTGACCGATAATAGCAATCTCCGTACAACAAAATAATTGCCAAATCATGGTTAAGGCAGAAACGTCGAGATTACCAGCCCAAGTCAGAGTCCCCTTCCAAAGGCTCACCTTGAGCAGCTTAAGAATGTGCACA
This sequence comes from Coprinopsis sp. MPI-PUGE-AT-0042, assembly GCA_020736565.1. NCBI lineage: Eukaryota > Fungi > Basidiomycota > Agaricomycetes > Agaricales > Psathyrellaceae > Coprinopsis > Coprinopsis sp. MPI-PUGE-AT-0042. The sequence continues at coordinate 22,987 of JAHBOF010000234.1, read as the reverse complement.
TATCCGACCTTAGTTCACCCTGCGGTCTATGGTATTCACTACGGTACTGCATCACGGGGACCCGTCTACCTTTAAGGACCGATCCTTCTTCATTCACTTATTTCACTTCATCCGTTTCTTCAAACCTGCCTCCATGTTCAGATTGCTCTTGAGCCACTTTCCATCGATCACTTTGTCCTACATGATGTCGTGTTGTTTGCAGCTAGCTCAATAGGTTCATGTTCAATCCTACCAAGACAGCTTCAATGAAACTGTCACATAAGGAAGATGGCGGCTAGTCAAACGGGAACTTATCGACTATAAGGAAACATTCCCTCGACTTATATGTGCCCCCGAAATCTGAATGAGAAATTCAATTATTCTGGCCGATAGATACGCTATTAACGAGCACTGGCCTTGTTGGCGAGTTCTTTGAAAGCCTTCTCAACCACAAACTTCGGAGCTGGCCAGTAGCAGGGACGAACTTCATCGTAATGTTCTCATAAGAAAGGTCTCCGCAGCGCCATGGTGTTCATGGGCTACAGCCATCTTTATCTAACCTTTCTATTGCAGTCCCTCAATGAAACACCGTGTACTCACGAGCAGTCTGGGTCTGGGGGCGGGGGGGTCAAGCAAGCAACGAGCTCACGTAAATCCCTGGCAGCGTCAAGCAAGGTGATGACGTCTTGACTTGCGTTCTGCGTCGTTCTGGTGACTCTTGCCTGGACGATCCCCACTGGGTTATTATCATTAACCAGATGTTCCGTCAGTACCACTGGTTCGGTCAATCTCAATGTTACCGCCTCAAATAGGTTCTGTCCATCCATCGCTCCAGATATATCGCCTGCATCCCAAGCCATCATGGGGCAGTACCAAGACAATGGAAACGCACTACGCGAGGCGCCACCAACGTTGAATAGCAAGGTGACATCTCGAACTTCTTCTAATACAGATCCTCAGAAGGTACTCAACCGCCTGGCTCGCAATTATGGAAAGGATTCGACATTTAACAACGCATGACCCGGCTAGAATGAACTCGAAGGATTTGTATCAAGTGGCAGTCAATCGGCAAAGGAGGGTCCTAGTGAAAAGTACCTCGTACTGTGTGTTCGAGTGCAATGTATTTTCAAACACGTTACGAGATAATGCCGATGGAAATTGAAGCTAGGGAGATGAAAGCTAAGGACAGTACAGGAGACACCCACATCCCAATGAGCTGTCATTATCCAAGCTTTGGCCCGACCACTTGGGTGCGTATATATCATCGAGCTGGAGGCTGCTGTGCATGCTTGGGAAGATCTCTGAAGGGTCCCTTAGCCTCCAGCTTCTCGCAGCTTCTATAGAATGATGTTTACGCGGGAGATACGCCGCATGCTCTGAAGAACCTTTAAGGTTTTTGCACCTATCTCCTACAGGGTACCACGAGGAGCCGACCAAAGGCCGGCAACGAGCGGTTGAGCTTCTATGGAATGTTGAAAGCTCCAAATATAGGACATTAGTCACTGAATACGCCGATTATCTGGCTTTTGCGTGCATAGCAGGGGCATGCTGCCAGTCTATACACCGCCATCATAGAGCGGAAGGGAGAGGAAGTCAGGATTGACCGAATACCCGGTGGTCGCCAAAGATCCAATCGATGATAATAATGGAAATGGGTGGAGTCCTCCCGCGCTCAAAAATTCCTTTTGATCATGGAGGAAGCTCGCATCTAACGGCAGGAGGTTTGGGACAGTGTGTTTCCGCTTTGTAATGGTGGAAATCATGCCCTTCACGATCTCAGTAGCTTGGCCAAGCCCCAAAATTAACCCTGTCCTCTTCCTCTCTCAAGGCTGTATAACCTCCGACACCTTATCGTCCAGGGAAGGCCTCCAATAGAAACATGGATCCTATCTTACGGCTCATAAACGATCTGTGCCCTATCCGACGGTCCGAAAATGCAATCTGGCCAGACCATCGCACTTGCAGCACTTACAGTCTATCTACGTACGCCCCTGCCCTACCTTCGACTGTGGGCTTTTATCAGCGCTGTGTGGCGCATGCTCGCTTCCACTCTATACTACCACCGCTTTCAAGTCGTCGACACTCCCCCTGGCGTCGAGAGATCTGCATGAATGATGTTACACCTGAAACCTCATGAAAGAAACCCTGGGGAAAGCGAGAAACCCCCCTGACTCGTTGAAAAAAATATTCGACCCAAGGACGCAGTTTCAACCGACACCTACTGACCCGAGAGCCCTTGGGCCGGAAAAAAATCGACCGGGGGTCCTCCGACCGCTGACAACCCCCCTCCGATTTCGACCCAACCGGGAGGGGGGTACCTTGACGCCTTGAGGTTTGAACTATTCAAAATGGTACAGCAGCCTTTTCTTAATGGGTGACTCTGGGAACGATTACGTCCCACAGGCTATATAAACTTAAGGCCCACACACTGCTCTTCTTCATCAACCAGCCATCCCATCACCCACAGAGCTCACGATGAGACTCACCTTTACCCTTGCTTCTCTTGCCTTGATCAGCCAAGTCAACGCTGGGCTTATCGCGTATGGTATCTGCCAGACGGGTAGGGCCTCATCATAGATCGTCGTGATAAGCCCCTGAGATTGACCGATGAGTCGCCTTGCAGGATGTAACGCTCTTGCTGTCGCCTGCTACGCCGCGGCAGGCTTCACGTTTGGGACTGTAGCCGCTCCTGCTGCACCCGCCGCTATCGTCGCTTGCAACAGTGCCTTAGGGACTTGCTCTGCTGCTTGTGCGGCTGTAGCACTATGCGCGCCCACTCCATGAGCGGCGTAATTGTGTCCAGTGTGCGTTTTGCTTTCTCTTTCTTTTCTTTTTTTTGCGACGCGCATGGTTATTTTACTAACATGGCAAACCAGGATCATTGCTATGAACGTTGGTTCCTTGAGTCGTGTTGTGGTTTCCTACTGTTGTACTTTTAGATCATTCGCCCACTTTGCAGCCATGTCGATAGTCAAAAATTTGTCGTCCAATCCACTCTCGATGGGATACGGCCAGAGTGAAACATTTTGAGAGTGTCCGCACATGTTGGGATGCGCTCTTCCATATGCTCGGCTTGAGTAGTGGAGGAACATCCATTCTACCCAACAGCTCCTTCGTGGTCCGTGTGTCTAGGTTTGGGTGTGGGTAATGTGGTAAAGGGAGGCTGTCTATCTACCCGTTATTGATAAGATCCTCTGAATCACATTTGCAACTCCACTTTTCATCTGTTCCCTGCCAGCCCTCGTGCGGCTCTGCGTCAGTCGCAATCCTGGTTTTCTATACCTCTTCGACTGTTGTAGATTCTATACACTCTAGTCGCTATCGCCATCTAGCCCGACTACATCTTCACGTTTCAATCCTTGAATAAATGGCAGCTGTCAAGCCCGCCTTTTCGGGAACTCGTCGACTATGAAGTAACATCGTTTCGTGCATTCGAATTGCTGGGTTTATTTCCTGACGAGCGGATACTCCGACGTCACGCGTCAGTCTCCGCACATCGTATACACTGTGTCGCAGTCAAGCCATGTGCGCACAGCCGTTACACCTCAAACCAGGGGAGAAAGCAAAACCTTGGGGGGAAATGACAAGCGCCAGCCTGCCTTCCTTCGTCAAGTACCTCCAAGCCATTGAGGTCTTTGTTCCACCAACAAGCCCAATCTCCAATTAGTTTTGTAAAACCACACATGACACATAAGGGTAGGAAGGAGTTAAGTAAGAATCCGATGATGCCACCGAGAACAAGGAGGAGGAAGGCCTAATTGTCCTTCTTGGCGACCTTCTTCTCGACTTCGGCGATGGATGCGGCGTCGGTCGCTGGGCCCGAGTCGGCTCTTGAGGATGTGGGTTAGTGTCATGTTGCAAGGAGAGACGTGAGTTAGGGAAGGATAAAGAGGAAGAGAAGGCGAAGGCTGGAGCGGAGGATTGGGGAAAGGATTTGTGGGGAATCGTGTTATGGGGTTGTACGGGGTGAGACAGAACGACGCATGAGGGGTGGTTGAGGGGAGAGAAGTGCGAAGGAACAAAGGCCATAACTCAACGGAAGGAGAGAAATGAATGGAAGGGAGAGAAGTGGTTGCGTACCTCCACCGAACATTCCAGCAGCCTTGAATGGCCTGGCGAGGTCTCCTGTAGCGGGCTTGCTGAGGAGGTGGATAGCGACGAGTTTGGCATCGTAGAGACCTGCGGATTGCGTGGGTTCCAGAAGTAAAGGAAAGCAGGAGGTTCACAGGAGAGATACAGCAAAGTAAGCTTAAGCGTATGGCACAGGGAGGAGGCAACGCACCCTTGAGACCCATGATACTCTGAACGAACAATGGCTGGGTGAACTTGAAGTAGAGATGCATAACAGCCATCATCGCAAGGGAAGTATACGACGAGCGGAGCTATCACATCCCGTTAGCCTCTCTTTCCTATCTCCCAAAAAACAGTTAGACATACCAACGTCGACACCTGGCCCAAATCATAGTCCTTGGCGGTCACCACCTTAGGCTCGTCAGACGACATGGGTGAGGGTTGTTCGACATATTTCAGGACAGTCTGGTCGTTCTTTTGCTTGACGATAGTGGAGAGGTAGTAGTATACCCCTAGAATGAGGAGTTGGACAGAGACGTAGGCGACGCGGACATAGTTGAGGATGACCGAGTCGTCGAACGGTACCCGCTTAGCCACTGCGTTCCGGGATTTCGTTAGTTCGTAGAAATAGGGATTGGGAAGAGAACATACGCTGCATAACGCCGAGAGAGACGAGGTTTTGAATTTGGGCCGACATTTTGGTCTAGAATAGGAAGACGAACGAAGAGGATAAATGGAGAAGGGGAGGAGGAAGAGGTGGTCAAGAACAAGACTTCTTTGGGGTCAAGAATAGGAGCGTTCCAGGTAGCCATCTGGAATTCACTGGGCTCTTCGGACGACGCCGCACGAAAACGACCCTAAGGAATGGGCAGACACGATGATCAAATCAATACATGAGAACAGAGTTGAAAATGGGTTGGATTTCGAACTGGACGACCAAAGAGTCTGCCTGGTGGGATCACGGAAGGCTCAAGCCAAAGAACGGGACAAATGGCCAGTCCATCATGCGGTCGATGTGATTGATGGCCGCGATCGGCTATCAGATGCTGAATGAGGGTCGGGCGCTTATCCCAAGGTCTCGTACCAGGCTCACCGTCAGACTCAGCTGTAGCTCTCGGAGTTCCTGGGCTATCTTACTGCATTAATGCAGCATCTCTTCATAAAAGTCACTGAAACCCTTGATCTTTCGAACATAGAACCCCTATCTCAGGTACACCTCTCAGGCGTTGGGTGTTCGATAACAGGGAGGTCGCCGGGAACAAACCTTTGCCCCTATATTTTGAGTCAAGTAGATTCAACGAGCTGTGGGATGGGAACCTCGATTGAGGACTGCGGATTCGTCGAATGACTGCGGAGTAACCAGGATCGAAGCTTCGCTAGTCTATAAATAAGGCACTAAGCGCTCAACCCTTCTTCTTGGTGGGTGACTCTAGGAAGAATTACATTCCGCGGGCTATATAAGCTCAATCCCTCCCTTTCCTCCTTGCTCTCGACACCCACTATTCGAGTAACTTTATCCCCACTCCTATCTCACAACTCACGATGCGATTCACTATTGCCGTTGCCTCCTTGGTCGCGTTCGCCGGCCAAGTAAGTGCTGGACCTATCATGTACGGCATTTGTCAGACGGGTAAGGCCTCATAGATTTCTATGATTAAGGACAGACTCGAATGCCTTTCAGGATGCAACGTCGTCGCTGTGGCCTGCTATGCCGCGGCGGGCGCGACATTCGGCACCATTGCCGCCCCTGCTGCCCCCGCAGCTATCCTCGGATGCAACAGTGCCTTGGGGAGCTGCTCTGCAGCCTGCGCTACTGTCGCGCTCTTCGCCCCTACTCCATAAACGACAAACGGTGCGTGTTCCTTTTCACCTACGTGCCGTCGATTCTCATCATGAAAACTAGAATCATCGCCAAATACAAACCATTAGTCGTTTTATCCGATCGGTTCCCGTAGTATCACAGTCAAATGTTCCATCCACACCAAATAGTAAATACTACCGTCAATTCCTCATCCAGCGGGACTTTTGATGAATGAATCATGGTTGTGGGCCAGTGTCAGAATTTTCCCTCCAACGGCTAGGCTCGAAGCGTTAAGCAGTTGAAGAGCTTTTAAAGGTGCACACGTAACGTCAAATAACTCTAAGGTTCTCACAAGCTGCGGCTTCTTTCGTCGATATGACTCTGTATCTTGGCCGCCGCCACTCTGTCACCTTCAAAGCGACAAGCTTCAGGTTCAAGCAGTGACAAATAGAAATACGCCGCGTTTGGTTCTGGATCCCTTTTCCTCCAACTCTAATGTGCAGCCAAGTATCCTCAACATGGGTAAACCCTCTGGATCCATACCTCACGTCCAACGATCCTCTACCCGAGACGCTCTATCCGACTCTGGACGAGCATCTGTCCCATCTTTCACAAGCTATCGACCATGTCGACGAAAGGATTGCAGAGCTGCAACGTGCCCCATTTGGCGCGCAGAATGAGCGCGCTGGGCTTATAGACACCCAAAAACGGCATTCGGCCACCCGGTCTGCGATAAGAAGAACCCCTCTGGAACTCATAGGAGTTATTTTCGGCCGCGTCCTAGAAGACACTCCTTTTGGGAAAGCGGAACGTACTGCCTTCCATCGTCTGGGAACAGTCTGCACAGCCTGGAGGATGGCTGCAAAGACTACACCAGGGCTCTGCCCGGGTTTTGTCATCGTCTTTGACGAGCTTTTAGCCCAAGAAGGGAACATCTTCTCTGAGGGACTCTGCCCATGGCTCGAGTTGCCGGGAGACATGGCTCAATTTGAGCTGGTGCTTTCCGAAGTCCGAAGTCCAGACCCAGAGATCAACCTTGAACCCTACTTCGACGCGCTCAACATACACTTCTCCAAAGTCGGGAGACTTGCTCTCGACTCTGGATACGTTGTTTCATCCTTCCTGAAATGGAGCAACGGTCAGCACGTATACCCTCATATCTCTCTCTGACACTGGGGGCAAAGGACTACGAATTTGATGTACAACCTGGGGATCTCACACAGCTCAACGCTGCCTTTCCGTCCCTTGACACTCTTTACATCAGAGGGTACGTATCGCTGCAACCCTTGCCTGCTCATACACATCTCCGATCACTGGCGCTCGAAGCTATAGTACCGATGTTTACTGCAGTTCAACTCCGCAGCTTCCTTGCAGGTCTACCTCTGCTGGAGAACGTTTTTCTCACTCATCCCCACGAAATCCTAAAAGACGTCCAAGAGGCGACCTCGGAACCGCTTCTGGCTCATCAGAGGCTGAAGCAGGTGATGCTCATAGGGGAGGGGTTACTTGAAAAGTTTAGGTTTGTGGCACTTCCCTCGCTCCAAAGGCTTCAGTTGAAATGCCGGAGAATGTTTTTCCCGGACGACATCAACCGCTCCACCAGCACAATGCGACACCTCCTCAAAGGGTCGCACTCACAGCAACTCGACATATTGATCACAGGAACTGTATCAAACCTCTAAGCATTCTCGAAGGATTATTGCCACGATTCCGCTTACATCTCGGCTTTACCAGGATTGTGTATACGTGTGGCACAAGCGATACCGATAGGCGGTATGCCAGCGCCCGAGGAGGACCGCTATTCGACACATACACGGTTGCCATTTGTTCTCCTCAATTGAAGGAAATCATATGTACTGCAGATACAAGGTCCCTGTGGTGGTTGGGCGGGGGTATCCAACGCGGCGATCCTGTCGACATTCATGTCCCCACAAACGTGCTTGGAAAGCGAGAAGTATCGGAGGAGCGACTTCTCGAATGGGGTTTCAACCTTCAGGTTCATTCTGATACGGAAGCAGAGCGCATTTTCTGTCGCAATGATTGTTTTGAAAAGTATATGACGGACTGGGGGGATTACTAGTACTGTATCCAACATTTCGGTTATGTATATATATTTCACCCGTTTTCGAGAGCCTTATGGGAAACGCTATATGTCTTTGCGAATAACCTTGAAAAACTTCAAGATGGTAGAGCCCTTGCCTTCCGTTCTTGCTATATGCTAGGAGAGGGTTGAAACGTTGATATCTGACCAATGCATGCGGTTAAGTGGCATAGCAAGCGCAATATATGCAAAGCGTGCCTAACGGCCATGCCACTGGCCACAAATACATGAATATAAAGGTGTTATCTGTGCTGCAGGTCCCAAAACGCCTCAGACTTACGCCATGAAGCACATCTTTCTGTCCTTCACTCATGCCGTCGCACTCACCGCCGTCAACATCACCCCAGTCGCAGCCAAGGCGCTTTATGGGCGTAAAGGTGCAGAACCCGCGGGGTCGCGGTCTTCGGCAACATATAGCAGCAATGGAACCAGAGATGGACTGTGCGGCCAGTCACAAAAGTACAGCGAGAATGTACGCAAATCCAAGAGCCCTCGGAATCTTCGAAATCTCGTCACACTCGCTCACAAGTGCTTGAGGGAGATCTCTCCAGTGAACGACAAAAAACGAATGAGCGATACCATGCGATACCAAGAGATCACCTGCGACGCCGAAGTACAAAATGACTGGGCAACAACCGAAGCTGGGATCGAAGAGCTGGTGCACACCAGCGATGGAGACAAGTTCCAGAAGTGGCCGTTTGCCCTTGTACCGCTTTTGTAGCCGCGTTTACGCCTAGGCTCCAGGATTCCTCGCATTTTCTTGTAATTATCTCTGGGACGATCGGACGTAGACCTTCAACACATAATTTTAAGCAACTGGACAGGGAAGCGTTCCAGAGTGGCAGACTGTTTCAAACATCAAGATTCATAGAGCCCATTCGCATTAGCAAACCGTGAATCGAAGCATGATGATAAAGAAGAACAATGCAGGAACGCATCATCTCAACATCCGCCCAAAATGATGTCGATCATTCTCATTGTCCTCAACGACAGCTGTGCACAACCCATTTAAGCAAAACAGGCTCTTGAACTCTAACCAACGTCTACGTCCCATCCTCCGCTCGTCCATCCCAGCTCAAATCCACCACCAAACCATGGCAGAATGGCTCCTCAACATGCTGCCCTTTGAAGGATGGCGAAATCAACCTCCAACCGCACCACAGCCGCCCGACTCGGAAATGGTGGCAGGCCCCTCAACCTCGAATGCCACACCCCCTGATGCCCCTTCACCTCCCTTTCATGAATATAATGACGATCAAGACACAGAAATGATGCAACAAGATGAAGAGGATTATATACCTTCAGAACCGGGATACCTTTACTCACCACGTCGAAACATCCCCAGACCTGAAAGCTCAAATTCAAGCTTGGATTACATGGCCTCTCCACTATCGCGACAAGGGTCGCTCCCTTGGTCACTCGATCCAGAGCCACCTGTTTGGATCACGGAAGGCGACAGAATAGCGTATAAGCTCTTCCCTATCACGACCCAACCACCACGGATACACTCCCAATCCGACCCGGCAGTCTATCGACATATCCACTACACACCTCTTCCAGACCCTCGTGAACTACGCGAAGAAGCCATGCAAGGCCGAGTAGAGAGCGCGATGGACAATCTCTCTCGGTATTCAAGACACAGTGGACGGACGCGTACCAGGAGAGATCTCGAACGAACACGAGATCGCATTCGACATGAATTGGAGAGCGACGAAGAGGATGATTGGGACGCCGAACCTGAGCTGCGGTCACAAGGGAGCTTCCAATCACTCAGCTCTATCCAAACCGCATCGTCCTCATCATCATCATCCCGCAGCCACTCAATGGCAGTCACACCCTCCCCCACACCTTCCTCCAGCAACATCGAATCTCAACCTGAACCGCCAGCGCCAACAAAGATGATGAAGATCTACGTCGGGAAATTCGACTTGAACGGCGTCTCCTCCGACATAGGCATGGGCGAAGCCAGCAGCAGCAGTACCACACGACGAAGAGGCCCAGTCTTCAACGGCGTCCTCCTCCGTATCCCAGCAGGCCCCGTACACCTCTTCTACCCCGAACACGGCTACATCAACGGCGACACTCCAGGCGTAGCCGTTCGGAAACGCACATACACGACCACCATCTCTGATATCCCAGGATACGTCCCCGCGTCGAGGTTCACGATAGGTAAGATCCCGATAGACTGCGAGGAAGCAGTCAGCGATGCGATATTGTATGAAGTGAATCCGGATGCGGGAGGGAGTGATGGGAAGCTTTGGGTGACGAGGGTTATGAAGGATCTAAGGAAGAGGGCAGATTCGAGGTGGTGGATCAAGAAGGTGAAGCCAGTGAAACGCACGGGGCACGAGGCCATGGTACTCGACGACTAATATCTGTTCAAACACATTGAATATAACTGGATTAAAGCATGCACAGAGGGACTAGTAATACAAGACCAAGGCGATAAGGAAATATCCAAGACGAGACAACAGAAAACGGAGAAGACAGGAAACAATCATCAATCGATATCCTCTACAAAGACCCCAGCAGCACTCTTCTTCCCCTTTCCCTTCTTACTCTTCTTCTTCTTACTCCCCGAAGCCTTCCCAACACTCCCCACAACCTCATTCATATCATTCACCGAATATGTGCCCACAGGCGCGGGCGCACCCCCACTCGCACTGCTCAACCTCCTCTTGCTTCCTTCACCTACTCCTGCTGCTGCTGCTCCTACTCGACCATCAATCGTCGCATCGCTATCCACGTCCTCCGCATATGCCGCCACCTTGACATCTTCCTCAACCACGACAGGCCCATCCCTCTTCTTCTGCTCCACAACGACAAGATCCTCGTTCTCAGCCCCTCCTCCCACATCGACGTCGGGACCGGGTCGGGCGGCAGTCGCAGAGGAAGAGCCTAGGCCGTCCCGGTGTACTGATTCGGCACGTCCTGCGTCACGTACTCGAGACCTTTGCCCTTGGACGGGGGCGTCATTGAACGTTGCCTAACGAAACAGAAAGGAATGATGGATTAGAAACACCATCACGCAAACAAACAACTAAACCACCTACATACCCTTCCTTTCCCCCAAGATCAACAACTACGTCTCCTCCATCCACCGCATCGTAGCGTCGTCCGCTGGTTTCGTCTCCTCCGGCATAGTACCCTCCTTGTTCGTGATGTTCGTAGCTCTTCAATTGACCTTGGTCGTGGGTGTAGTTCTTCGGCTCGTCATGATCCGCGTAATCTTTGGCTTGACCTTGGTCGTATCCTTGAGTTTGAGGTCCCTGATCATGCAACGTATATCCCTGAGGCTGACGATACCCATCCGAATGTAAGCCTTGATAGTGTCCTCCTCCTGCGTGGGCGTTCGACGCGTCATGTCCGCCGTCGAGGTGGCCACCGCGGTAGGCTTGCGCTTGGCCTCCACCTAACCAATAACTGTTATCGAAAACGTCCTGTGCAAGGAGGGGATAACGCACCTTCATACTCTCCACCCTCCGTCCCACGATAAACCACACCCTGTCCTTCCTGCGTGTATCGCTGTGCAGCAGGGTTATGATAAACCTCGGCATCATTGTACAACTCTTCTTCCTCGAGTTCTTCCTCCGAGTCGTAGAGGTCCTCCTGCGAAGGGTGTTAGAGACTGTGTTCATGGTTCGCATGAAGGAGAGGGGCAAGGGAGACGTACCTCGGCATACCCAACACCCCGCACAGTCCTCTCAACCGGCCCACTCCTCCGAACAACCTCACTCGCCACAAGGTACCGCGCACAAAGCATCCTCAAATCATTCCACCACTCCATCTTTTCCTCGTGTGATCTACAACAAAGTATCATCGTTAGCCTTTGAACCACAGCTAGCCTACCCCCCCGCTCATCAAGAACGCGGGTAGGTAATTGGGAGACGTACCGTGCACGGAAAGTATAACTCTTCACCTTCCCACTTCCCCCTCCTCCTCCCAACCCATTCCCACCCATACCCAACGCACCACTACTCTCCTTCTTCCCAAGCGGCGCCAAAAGCGCTTTCAAACCCCCTTTAACACTCGCACTCCGACTCCTCCCCAACCCTTCACCATAACTCCCTCCTCCAAGACTCGCCGTACTACCCGAGCTGCCCATACCATTCGAAGAGGAAGGGACAGCTTCGATATGGAAACCGTGTACGGCAGCGTTGGCTGGTGTAGCTGGGCCGAGTGTGCAATGGGGAGGAAGAGGGAAAAGGTGGGGATTTGGCCGGTGGGTGTGGAGGTGTCGGAGGAGGCGAATTCGTGGAGGTAGCCAGAGGGTGTGAGGACGTACCATGATTCTTTCCATTCTTTCTTGCCTATAACATCTCTTTAGTACCTTTATCATTGGAGGCGAAGAGTAAGGGAGGAAACGCACCGAGAGATTTGACAACCCCACCACGCCTCATCATACTCATAAAACCCGTATGGAGGGCTTGCGTGCTCGGATCGTCTTTGAGAGGGTAATTGATGAGTTCTGGATCGCGCAGAGGCGTTTCAGGGTCAAGCAGGTGATCTGAACGCGCTGCGAATGCGATCCATTCTCTGTCGGATTCGATGGACGCCATGAGTGTTTCGGGGATGGACCACATTTCCGAGGTCACGCCTATCGAGATGAGGTGTTAGCCTCTTGTAAGAACGACAGAGGGAAAGAAAAGAAAAAAAGGAAGCACGCACCCTGAGTCCGACTCCTCCACTCCTCAAACGTCGCCCAAGCACTCTTGATACTCCTCACAATCCCCTCCTCAAAATGCGCCGAATTCTGCTGCATAATCACCAACGACTTTTGCAGTAAATTCTCCTCCAACACCTGTCTCCCTAATTGGTGTCGCACAAGGGTGTTGGCGATGTAGGGATCGCTACGCGCGGGGAGGCTTAGAGGTGTGTTTTTGGAGAGGGAGATGGAGTTGGCTAGGTCGCCTACGAGACGGGTTGAGGTGGTTCGTTCGTGTGCTACGGAGGAGGCGAGTTTGCCTGTATCGTTTTGCACGTTCTAATTTGTGCAATTGGTTAGTTTATGAGGGTAAAGGGAAGGGGAGAAAAGGGAGAGGGAGACGTACACGGATGTGAGCTTTGATTTCGACCAAGAGCTTTTGGAGGTGTTGGACGATGGACGAGTCGATGGTTCGACCTAGGTTGGCATGTTGGTCTGCGATCGTCTTGGATTTGTCGCGGATCGAGTAGTACACGTCCTACTCAAAGTCAGAAAGGCGATACGGGCGAAGCGAGATGTGAGTAGACGTACCTGCAGACCGCCTTCGCCTAGGAATTGGTTCCCACTCCGGAAAGGAACCTGGATGAGCCCAGAGAGCTTCATCATCTCCTTGGCTGTATTGTTCTCGATATCCGCTATACCCTATCCGCACCTTCAGCCTCAGCCCCTCCAGGACAACCAACGAAAACAAACTACGCACCTCGAAATACATACACAGCTGCTTGACGATAGCCTTCCACGACATGAACCTCTCGATGAGGATATCAGCCGGTTTGAGGTCTTGTAGTTCGATGTTCTTCTTGATGAGAGACTGGGACTTGGATAACGAGGATGCTCGGCCGCTACGTCCAGGTGTGAGTATAGATACATAGGAGAACTGAGACATGAATGAGAACGTTACCTCTTTCCACTCCTTGCACTAGCCCTTGAAGGAGCACGAGAGAGTCGTCCGCCATTGGCTACGCCTCCTGCGACGGTACCGTCCCCATGCCCATAGTCGTTGTGACCAGTATGTTGCTGGTAGCCGGTATCTTGACGAGAATGGGATTGGGGGAGGTACTCGTTACTACTATGGCGGACGTTGGACGATGCATGGAGGGTGGAAGAGGTAGGGTAAGACGAAGAGTGGTTGAGAGCACGATTGTCGTATGTTGCCATGTTGTTGTTGTTGTCAAATAGACTTCGGGAGAGAGAAGATGGAAATAATGAATTGACTTCGAGGCAGGCGCTCTATAAGAGTGCTCCAAGAAACAGGAGATGTACCGAATAGTGAGACAGGATCACGAAACAAATGACGCTTTCTGGAATTGGGAGAAAAGGAGGAGATCGTCCGCCCTTTCCCAATGATGTCACAGGGCGTAACCTTAACCTCCTCCACTCAATCAAGACATGGGGAGAGATAAGATAAGATAAAGTGAGAGATCTGCCAAGGAAAGACGCCACGTCGACGAAGCGGATACGCGTTGAAATCAGCAATTTTGAGCTTCTTGTTCTTGACCACCTCTTCCTCCTCCTCGTCTCCATTCATCCTCTTTATTCCTATTCCTATTCCAAACTAAAATGTCGGCCCAAATCCAAAACCTCGTCATCTCTCTCGGCGTTATGCAGCGTACGTTCTCTTCCCAACTCCCTTCTTCCCCAAACTAACGAACGAAATCCCCGGAATGTAGTGGCTAAGCGGGTACCGTTCGACGACCCCGTCATCCTCAACTATGTCCGCGTCGCATACGTCTCGGTCCAACTCGTCATTCTAGGGGTATACTACTATCTCTCCACTATTGTCAAGCAAAAGAACGACCAGACTGTCCTCAAATATGTCGAGCAACCTTCACCTATGTCGTCTGACGAGCCGAAAGTGGTGACGACCACTGTCAAGGACTATGATTTGGGCCAGGTGTCGACGTTGGTATGTCGTATTCGTTTATGTGAGATGGGTAGAGGGGCTGATAGTGGGATGGGATAGCTCCGCTCGTCATATACTTCCCTCGCTATGATGGCTGTTATGCATCTCTACTTCAAGTTCACCCAGCCATTGTTCGTTCAAAGTATCATGGGTCTCAAGGGTGGGTGGTCTCCTTCCTGCTTCCTACGCCATATACTTATGCTTACTATCCTGTATCTCTCCTGTGAACCTCCTGCTTCCCTTCGCTTCTGGAACCTTCGCAATTCGCAGGTCTCTACGACGCTAAACTCGTTGCCATTCACCTCCTCGGCAAGCCCGCTACAGGAGACCTCGCAAGGCCATTCAAGACCGCTGGAATGTTCGGTGGAGGTACGCTACTCATTCCTTTCTCTCTTGATCCCCTACCGGGGATCACCCCTTCCATACCCAACCCATGTGCCGCGACCCCCACAAACCCTTTCTCCCCAATCTCTTCTATTCCTTTTCCGTCTATCCATCCGTTCACTTCAAGTCTCCCTGCGTTAACACGATCCTAATTCCTCGTCTTTTTCTTATAGCCGACTCGGGCCCAGCAACCGACGCTGCATCCATCGCCGAAGCAGAGAAGAAGGTCGCCAAGAAGGACAACTAGTCCTTCCCTCCTTCCTCTTCCTCGTTTCTTGTCATTATTGGATTCCTATTTAACTCCCTTCCTACCCTTGTGTGTAATGTGTAGTTTTACAAAACTAATTGGAGATTGGGGGTTGTTGGTGGAATGGAATAGACCAGACATGTCCTTGCGAGCGTCGTTGTGACATTGTCCCAAAGGGATTCGATAAGGGGAAGAAGCAGTCTTCATTGAATGTAGGATGAGGAGTCCTTGATTCTATCGTCCGGGATGTTTAGCCGCAGCGATCTGGTTCTTCTGTGATCGACAACATGTATTGGGCAACGAATTGAACGTAGGACAAATGACTACCACTCAGGATGTAGGGGCGGACAGCCCAACAGCAGCGGTATATTGGAAATCCTGTTGAAAGGATGGGACAGATAGCGGGAAATTCAATGCAGTCGCGAGGAATTCAATGGGATCGGCACGAGCTCAATGGCATCCCACTCCCAACGGTGGGTAGCAAGCATATCAGACAGAATTCGACACATTCACATGAAGCTGTCGCACCTCGTAATAGACATTATTCTCTGTTGAACATCGTTGGAAGAAGCGCGTTAAGGTGCTGGTTGAGTGCTCAACCAAGATCAGCTTCGAACTCCGAAGGCAGCGAGGCCAGCTCGTAGAGGATGATCCGGGAGTTGAGACTTGCGTGGAACGTTGACCTCGAACGGAGCATGCCATTCTGAACAGTAGTGAGCACGAGTCTAAGCAAACATGCATATGGACAACGGAGCTACACTGCGTGTTTGGATCTATCCCATTCTTTAATGCGGCAATTCCATTCAACTCCAATCCCACTGAAAACCTCTCTATCATATTGCTTCTTGCCCTATCCCATTCTCGCAATCCCATTCCCACTAGGGTGGTTATCGGCACAAACAGCGGAACAAGTCCCCAAGGCGCTGTTGCACGCGAGAATAGCAGGGGAAGCATCAGCAGCGACCACGGTCCCAAAGGTGAAGCCTGCCGCAGTGTAGCACTTCGCAGCGATAGCGTTACACCCTGCAAGGCGGATGGATGGATTGAGTCGTCGTCTTTTATTATCGAAATCTGCAAATGTAGGCTTACCCGTCTGGCAGTCACCATACGGCTCGGAGGTAGGTCCAGCGTTGACTTGGCCAATGAAGGCGACGAGAGAAGTAGCGGCCAGCAGCGAGAGTGAGACGCATTTTTTGGGTCAAAGGTTCGACTTGAAGTGGTCGCGGGTGTTGAAAAGGAAGGGAAAAGAGTGGGGTTAAGCCAAGGGACTGCCAGCATACCACGAGGCTCGACAACACCGGTTCTGGCGTCACCCCTTATGGGGAAGGAGATTTGCCATATTATTATTGTACTATCGCTTGCCCAGAGTTTATAAAAAATTTACTCCGGGATGGTTTTCTGTACCTTTCTTTATCCGATCGCTCTCGGACTTTTTGAGTATATAGGAAGGTGACTAGGCGTCACGAATATCAAGTTTTTATCCTCGAAAGCTGAGGGACAGGCAGCTGCGAGGCTTACCGGTCGTCTCAAGTCGAAAATCGCAGTGTTTATAATTTTTGTCACGCTGACAAAGGTGCCTTGTCACATCAGCCGACTGTTTCCGAAGCGCGGAGAGATTGGATTTCGCAGCATCGCACCGACCAGCCATGGTGGCTGTGATCAATTTTCGTCACACTTGTCACGCCCGCCTTGCACCCTTTCCCGTTTGAGAGCTTCCAGAGCGTTTCTGGTTGATCTTTTGGATTGAATGCATCTGAATGTACATTTTCTTCTTCCAGGAAAAAATCTGAGTCATCAGGCTAGTTCGATCCAGCCCGATCGGCCTTCCGAAGCCAATATCGTCCAATTTTAGTGGTATTCAGTGCTTTTCATAACCAATTCGTTGTTTAAATTTCGGGAAAAAAACAGAATCTTTGTCTCGCCGTGCAGTGTGTTTGAACTGTGCAATTTTCATGACTAAAAGTGAACGTGTTCGTGCAAAAAACCAGAATTATAAACACTAGGTCGTTTATAAACTCTGGGCCATCAATAGTAATTGTAGCTTCTCAGACCCCTAACCTAGAGTCAAGTCGCCACGCGCTCAAGACTCGTGCATTGCCCTCAAGCGCGGGGATTTCGAAATGAAAGGACTTCTATCCGGTAGTATGAATGGCTCACACTGCCAGGAAGAGAGAATCTTCGCGACCTGAAGATGCATGTGAAGACTTTATGAAAGACGTAACATATTCCCAGTGTATATTCACTCGGCCAGTATATACCATATTCACAATTTGAAGATGCTACCAAGATGTATGATATTCGTAGTATATTCACAATGTCTCGATGATGGATATTCACCAAATATTGACATGGTGAATATCTTACGAAGATGTTACATTTTCGTAACATATTGATTTGTTGTAAATGTAACGTATCTAATTTTATATTGTTATTGTGAAGATTCTTGACCAAGATGCAAGATCTTCCGTATCACAAGATCTTAGGTTTTCGTCACACATCTTCACCTGGTGAAGATCTTAGATCTTCATGAGGTGAACAGCCATCGCGCCATCAGTGCGCCGTCATCCGCGTCGCCAGCGTCCCCGCTGGGAAGAGCGCCGACGACGCTGGTATTGATTTCTGCGTGTGAGCTAAGGAGTTCGGATCAGCACCTTCCGTCGATATCAATTCCCCGGCGTCTACATGTCATTTCAGTCTATCGAATACATCAGCTGCGGTCCAGCGAGATTGCGAGTGTAGCTTCCTGGCCCTCCCAGTCCATATCCAAACTGGCATAATGGGTGTGGATCCGGTCGGGGGATATGATTTCGAGGCAGTTCAGCTGCCTTGCGTGCAAACTAAGGTGCATGAACGGATAGTTGGCGAATGGGTCACAGTTTACTTGCAATGGCTTGAGCCGACGAATTCCAAGGAAGGTTTTCATGATCCCTGCATCTTCGGCCAAGAGGATGTAGTCGATGAGCGCCGGGGTGGATTCAAGTGTACCGCATTTTTTCAATATAATCTGACTGTTGCCTTGATGTTTCGATTGAAGGGTGTAGTTGATCCCATCGAGTACGAAATGCGAGCATAAGACCCCTCGGGTCGCATGAATGCCTGCCATCCGCAGAGCAGACCCGAGATCTTTTGGAATTGCCTTGGTGTTCCCATCCCATTTGTGCGAGAGTTCAAGTTCTGCTGTTGCATCACTATCTTCCAATGCACGAAGGAGACCCCTCGAATCTGTTTCGGAGCGAGAATAGGCAAGTAGCCTCTGAAAGAAGGTATCTGCGTTCTTGAGAGCTGGTGGACAAGTTGACTTCTGCAGAAAGCTTCGCAAGTTGGCGGCGCGAGTGTATGACTTGGCTATGGCCTCTTCATATTGACCTAGAGAAGGCCGTCAGCGTGTATCAAGGAAAGGTATAGATAGTGAAAGACCTACTTTGTATATGGTTGGTTGGAATGCGCTGCAGCACACCAATCATCCGTTCAAATGGAAACACCCACCACCCACGGACGGGGCCATACATTCTGAGGTACTCAGCAATGTGGAATGCCATATGGTGATTGGGGCGAAAGGCATATTCGGGATAAAGCTCCTTGATACCGTCGATGTACGCTTGCATATGCTGTAGATAGATGTCGGCACGTGCGAAAGAGGTTGTATCCGAAGTCGCCACGCTAATCGCTGAAAGAAGAGACATGGTGACTTCGAGGGTCCGACGTTGACGCTGAGATTGCGGATCGTTGGTCATTTCCACCCCCCAAAGTCGAATGAGTGAAGCTGGCATATACACCATACCAAGGCTGCGCCACTGTGCTGCTTTGAGCTTGCCATGGCTTGAATCGCCAATGTTCTTTGGTATTGATTGGATCCAGCTGGGAATCTTCATGGCCTCGATGTCTGCTCTGAGGTCTTTGAGTACGTCGCCCGACAGTATGGCGGGGGGGGACTTCCTTTTGTATTGCACGCCAGTTGATCAGAGCCTCGGCGATGTCGATCTTCCTGACCTTCCGTCTAGCCAGTGCTTCAGGATACACGCCAATAGACCTGGCCACAAATGCAAGCGCCCGAGTTGACTTCCGCTCGAAACGTTTGATTACAGCTTGCCGATCTTCTTCAATATCATCAGACAGAGGTCCTTCGAGTTGGCTCTGGAGATAACTGACGGATTTTTGGTCTTGAGGGGGAAAGGTTTGCCATTCTTGGGTCAGATCGATATGTACGAGTTGCGCAGTATGCTTCTTCTGGCCCAATCCGAGGATTCCGGTGCAATGCTCGTGGACGAGACCAAGGAAAAGGTTGTGCATGGCATCAACCACAACGAAACGGGATGGGTCGAAGTACGGCAATCGGAGGAGCTCTGAGCACCTCACACCACATTCATTAAAGGCTTCCTTCTGGCTGGTATCGTCGGGTGCAGCAGTATACTTTCTGGCCGCTTCACGACAGTCGTTATTGGTACGTCGGCGCCATTGATGAAAGGGTGTGTCGACATAACCCTCTTTGTCTTTGCGGCAATGACAGATGGCACAGAAGAATGTATGGGAAAAAGCGGCAAACCCCGCAACCTTCCGTGCACCAGGGAGGTCACATACAACTGGAACCAGGGCACATCGTACTGATCGTCCCTCCGGGTGAGCATGCGTACGACTAAAGTGAACGGGGGGTATCCCAAAAGTCAAGTAAATCTGTCACAAGGGGTGCGAGATAGTGATTGATGCAGTCCAGTGGTGGTTCTTTCGGTCCAGGGACGACTCCCACAAGGACCATGTTCTCGGGTTTGTAACGAAGGTCAGGGGGTAGATTGAAGCAGACCAAGGCGATCATGCCAGTCGAGGCTTTCTTGCCGGCTTGCTTGTTACCCAATGGGTTAAAGAAATCGCAACAGAGGCTGAAGACGTAGCGTCCTTCCTCCCCTCCATAGGAGAAATGCTGACCATCTGGCCCCTGGAACTCTTTCAACACAGAGCCATCGAACACATCTCGAAGCTCATCTGCTTCCATGGTGCTCCATGAGGCATCGAGCTTCTCCTCGATCCCTGGTCTTGACAAGAGACGGGAAAGCCAGTCCTTGAAGTCGAAGTGCACATATGTCTTGATGGGAACTAAGACTTCTTTTCCATTGACGATTTTATTTCGAATGAGATATTCGTGACAGGGAGAACTGAATGCTCGACGGGTACAACGACGAGGATAGCTAGCGATCGGAGATCCATCAGCGAATTTGGGAGCATAGGTTGCATGGCAGGTAGGGTTGGGGCAGACTGCATAGATGGTGTGACGGCCATCGAGGTCGAAATGCTTGAATATGGAATCCGGATCCACGGGGATACCCGCCAGCAAGTTCTTGTCCTGTTGGCGAAGCCCACTAGTAGTCGTGAGTGCGAATTGAAGAACCAGGCGCATCCCTTCCAGCAAGAATCTTCCCGCCCGGTGAGGAAGGCGGAACAGGACCATGAGGGCAACAACAACAAAGAATAGAACCTGCAATGCAGGGTTGGTTGATTCTAGGTGGTGCGCAAAATGATGGGCTGAAGAGGTCATTAGTACCTGAAGGCTGACGGTAAGGGTTCGCTTACCAGAATCGTGGATCTTATCGTTATCACACGGAGGGGGTTCCTTGGGGGTAAGGTCCTCTTCGAGTGCCTCGAGTGCATCTGCCACCGCATTGAGCTTCGCCTGAAGGGTAGAACGCATTTCGGTAACGGCTGGTGCTTTGACAGAGATAATCTGCAATTGCTTGGAAATATGTGCAGCTGATTTGTTGAGAGGCGCTAGCCGATCCACGTTATTCGAGGGTGCATCGCGGACATTAGCGACGGACTTGGTGAGGAGGTCGATTTGGCATTCGAGACCCGTCATTTTGTCGAGGGCACTTCGAACCTGTGCACTGTGGGAAGGAGGAGACGCTGAACTGCGTGCAGAGGGAGGCGGGGAGGGAGGGAGCGTGTTTGCGGCATCATCGAGGGCGTCTTCAAGGCCACTCAAATCAAAGGGCTGAGGAGGGGACCTGGCCCATAGGTGGCTGCGTCCAGGAGGTTTGCTATTGGATAAGGTCTCTTCAAGCAGGTGCTGCTCGATGCGGGCTTCGTAGGGCCTCAACGGCCTTCGATCCTGCTACCTGAACCCGCTCTTGGAGGAGACGCCTGGAGTCCTTCTGATGCCGACGGAGCGCCGAATCATCGACCCTCCGCGCCTGCGCACCGGTGGGCGATGCAATAGCAATGGGGCATAAGCCTATGAAGATTCGAGGGGGGTAGTATCGAGACGTTGAACGGGAATCCCAAAAACGTCAGGAGAGAGGTAGGATGGAGAGGTAGTATCCAGACGTTGAGCGGGAATCCCAAAAAATGTCAGGAAAGAGCGAAAGAAAGGATGAAAAGAAGTTTTGAAAGGGTCCCAATATAAGAGTATCGCCTGGGATCCGAGAACAATACATACGCCTTGGGTAGAACAACACGGATACGAGAACAATACATGTCCAATCGGTATAACGACGGAGGCGATATTGAGATGGTAACGATGGTATGTACTCTAGGTCGTATGGACGGGAAACCCAACAATAGAACTAAATCTATATGGAAAAAGGGGAGAGGCCATGGGCAGGAACAAGCTTGTATGAACGGGAGATCCAACCATCGGACCAGAGGAAAGGGAAGAAGGCATCGTCTACGAGGAAGCCCAAGGCTCGCATAGACGGGAAGCCCAACCATCCGACCAGGAAGCTCGAGGCTCATATGGACGGGAAACCCAAACCATACGACCAGAGAGCTATGGAAAATGCGAGGGATCTCGTGAGCTGCGAGGAATCCCAAGGCTCATATGGACGGGAAACCCAACCATACGACCAGAGAGGTGTAGAAAGCGGAAGAGGACGCGAGATGGCATGAGCCTGCGAGGAATCTCATGGCTCGTATAGACGGGAAGCCCAACCATACGACCAGAGATGGGTGAGGAGAAGGAGGAGGAGAGGCCAATTGCGGCAACTCTGAATCTGCGGCTGACAAATCCCATCAAGACGCCGACGCGCTTGGGGCCAGCGTCGGCCAGCGTCTTTTCCATCTATCCTTGACGGCTTGGTTGGACGCTCCGTCCAAGCCTTGAGTGTCTCCTCATATGAACGGGAATCCCAATCATACAAGGTTTGGTGGAGAGGATGGTTATTGTGGGTCGTCCGAGTTATCGCACAGGCCTTCCGCGATGACTAATGCCATCAGCACAACCCATACGACCAAAGACCTATAGGATTAGGAGGGAGGCCGTGAGCTGCGAGGAATCCCGAGGCTCGTATGGACGGGAAGCCCAACCATACGACCGAGATGGGTGAGGAGAAGGAGGAGGAGAGGCCAATTGCGGCAACTCTGAATCCGCGGCTGACAAATCCCATCAAGACGCCGACGCGCTTGGGCAGCGTCAGCCAGCGTCTTTTCCATCTACCCTCGACGGCTTGGTTGGACGCTCCGTCCAAGCCTCGAGTACCTCCTCATATGAGCGGGAAGCCCAATCATACAACTAGAGATGGTTGTATCGAGAAAATAGTTATCGTGGGTCGTCCGAGTTACCGCACAGACCTTCCGCGCTGACCAACGCCATCAGCACAGCCACTCCGACATTATTGACGCGCTTGGACAGCGTCTCTCCTTCTTCACCTTCCACTTCGACGGTTTGGTTGGACACTCCGTCCAACCTCGAAGATTTCTAGACTAGAACTACTGAGGCACGTTTTGCTGGGATTCCCGCCAAAACCGACCCTCCTTCCTCTCTTTTTTATCAAGACTTCGGCCGGCCAACTCTCTCCTCGTACCTCGGCGGT
>JAHBOF010000233.1:0-119376 GCA_020736565.1 Coprinopsis sp. MPI-PUGE-AT-0042 | reverse complement strand
CATCAGCCATGGGTTTTCTAACATAATCCTACACCGAAATCTTGCAAACAGTGCTTCTATACCCACGAAGGTCTCTGCTTAACTGGAAGCGGCACTGTTGACAACCCTCGCCTGGTTTGCAGAAAGAGCGATCATGCCGCCCGCGCCTCGGAAGTCCGCCTGCAAAGGCCGGCTCCCTACACCGCGTCAAAAGACATAGGGCACCCTATAAGATGAGCCAAGCTGGAGAGACAATCTACAAGCCTCTGCACTCCTCCTGGTTTCACCATGAGCTCAACAATTGCCTCCCTGGACGTTTCGTCCGTCTTCAGCCACATCACTAATCATTCGCTCGCCCTCTTGGGGTTAGCGTCTTGTTGGCTGTTGTTCTCAGCACTGGGACAAAGAGCAAGGGAAAGAAGCCTCCTGGTCCTCGGGGTCTCCCTCTCGTACGTTTATCATCTCTCTGACAATGCACCGCCATTCCTGACACTCTCTACCACAGGTCGGCAATGTGTTCCAACTGAACGAGGACAACTGGCTCACTTTCACTGAGTGGAAAGCCAAGTATGGACCGATCGTTGGAATCAACTTGGGTGGCAAGAACACCATCATCCTCAACACGAACAAGGTCGCCTCCGACCTCCTCGACAAGCGTGCTTCGATCTACTCTGATCGTGAGTTATACATCTGTTGTGCCTTTTGCGTGTCATTGATCGCCTATTTTAGGTCCCCGATTCATCGTGGCCCAGGAGATGATGTGCGGCGGTCTTCTCCTCGTCTTCACCCGATATGGAGAAATGTGGCGCCGAATGCGTCGTGCTGCTCACGAAGGTCTCTACTCTCACGCCGCCGAGAACTACTACACCCTCCAAGAGACGGAGGCCACCGTGCTCGTCGACGGTATCCTCAAGACCCCCGATGCCTGGGACGACCATCTCAAGCGTACCGCGGCCTCGCAGATCATGGCGATGGTCTACGACACGCTTCCCATCAAGAACCACGAAGAGCCTCTCATCACTCGTGTCAACGATCTCGTCCAACGTCTCGTCAAGGCCGCCTATCCTGGCGAGCACATGGTCGAGTTCTTCCCATGGTTGAACAAGCTTCCCAACATCCTCACGCCTTGGAAAGATTATGCTGCCTACTGGCATCGCAAGGACTCTGAACTCTTCATGGACTACTACAAGGGTGTGAAAGATCGCGTTGTAAGTTTCATTTCAGCGTTATGCCTTGAAACCAAGCTGATGATCCCCTAGCTTGCAGGTGATGAACGCCCCAGTCTGGTCTCCTCTCTCGTCAAGCGTCGCAACGAAAACAAGTTCACCGACCGTGAAGCATCTTGGGTCGCTGGAGTCATGGTGTCTGCTGGTGCCGAGACCACTGCCGCCGTCATGGCCTGGTTCTTCCTCGCCATGACCACCAACCCCGAGGTCCAGCGCAAGGCTCAGGAGGAGATCGACAATGTTGTTGGCCACGACCGTATGCCCGACTTCAAGGACTACGAGTCGATGCCCTACGTCCGCGCCATTGTCCGCGAGATCCTCCGCTGGCGCCCCGTCGATCCTATCGGCCTCCAGCATCAGTCCACCGAGGACGACGTCTACGAGGGCTACTTCATCCCCAAGGGCACTCTCGTCATCTTCAACGTCTGGGCCATGAACCGTGACCCCGAGCTGTATGGCGAGGACTTCGACAGCTTCCGGCCTGAGCGATTCTTGGACGATGAGGACCAACTCAAGCCTACCCACCCGCACTCCAAGGGCGAAGGTCACTTCACCTACGGCTTCGGTCGTCGTATCTGTGTCGGTCGCTACGTCGCCAACAACACCTTGTTCATCGATATTGCGCACATTCTCTGGGCTTGCACCATCGAGCCCGCCCGCAACCACGACGGCAGCCTCGTCCAGTACAACGACCATGCTAACCTCAAAGAGGGTCTTGTTGTGTACGTTCACTTTCACCTTATCTTTCCTTCTCAGTTACTAACCCCTTCTGCAGTCGTCCCGCTCCCTTCCGCACTGTCATCAAGCCCCGTTTCCCCGCTGCTGCGAAGATCGTCGCCGAGCAGAAGGAGCGCCTCATCTCTGCCGCCAGCATCCGGTAAATTGCAATCTTCAGTGGAGTCTAGAGTTTCCAGTTCGCAACCAGAATCAGTACAACGTGGAGTCATTAGCAGCCTTTCTTTCATTCAACATTGCGACATTGTACTTCTATCATTTAGATTTCATTCAATACTATATCCCTTTATTGCGGACGTACTTGCCCTGCGCGATAGCCTCTCCGCGCAACAAGGTACGATTCTGGGCACCAAGTCGGTGTAGTCTTTGGTACTTGCGCATACGAAAACACCTCTTGCGTGCGGTTGTCCATTCGTGGCGCCCACTGTCGACTGTAAGAGCCCCAGCAAAGCATCGAACCGCCTTGTGCTTGTCACTCTTCTGAGTAGGAGGCCAGAGCAAATAGGTGCCTCTATTCCTTCATCTAGACCATTGTGGGGTTGGCTACGCCAGTTGTCCCTCTCCGCTCATGTTGGACCGCACAGCATCCTCCCCTAGATGGTCGTCAGCCAGAAATATATGGGTCGTTCGCGATGATCAGTTTATTACGTCCGAAGGGCCTCGTTGAAACCGCGACAGATTGTACTCTTCGCGGAATGGCTCGTAGTAGATATCACGTAGATTCAGGAGCAACCTGCACCCAAACATGGGAACGGTGACAGCAGCGACAAGCCTGATGCTCTCAGCCGAATTTGGCTGGAGAGAGTGGTTTGCCAGATCAGGGCGGATTTATGTCGCTAAGGGTACCAAAGACGTACCGATAACTCTGCTGCCCAGACGAGTATGTTCAAGGTCGCAATTATCAGGTTTCTGCCAATGAGAGGCGTGAGGGTTAGGATGCGGTGCAGCGACAGCAAGTGCTCACATGAAAGGAAAGAGAATGCTGTCTCTGAGCAACACACTTGCAAGGTCTCTCGAGTCTTCCATACGTGTCCCAGCATGCTGGCCCCGTCCCAATCCCGCCGTGTCTGCCTCCTCTCGCGAACGAAGGAGACCACCTGAAGGAGTGCAAGTCCGAACACAAGCGCCTCAAAAACAAACATGAAGATGACAAAGGTCCAGTACCACGACGGGGTTGACTCCGTCGGGAATGGCTCGCATACCTCATACAAGTGGGTAGATTGGATCCTGGCCACAACTATTAGGCACAGATGTCAGCGAGCCCTGTCGGCAGACCCTTTGGAGATGCGTCAACTCACCGCTTGGGATGTCCGACATAAGAACGGTGAGAATGGCCCCATGCACGGTGAGAGTCGATAGGGTAATCGTGAGGGCCCACAGAACTTTTTTGTCCCCGCTGTACATGCATACAACACGCTTCACGACAATCACTAGTTATGTTCGAGACGGTCAACTTAAAATACCGCCTAGAGAGAGCGAAGGGGGGGGGGACTTACCGTTCATAGCAAGCATGGCGACTTGACTTAGCCAGGACTGTACTCTAAAGAAGGTTGGACCTGTACGATGATTGGATCCTCTTGTTACTAACAATAGCGATGGCTCGAAGGGAAGCGTTGTCTCACAGCTGGCGGTTGGGGACACAACCCGGGCTGTCAGCGTTTGCATTCAAACTCAGAGGGCAGGAGTAACATCGTACATCTGGCGTGTTGGTCAAATATTGTTCTGGACGGCAAGGTGCGAATAGAACTCACGTTGTCCAGAAACCTTCCATAGGACCACGCGCTGACTGCAAGTGATTGCAAGTGTCAATCAAGGGCATCAGCTGACGGTGTTTTCGCATACCTATGGCGTGTCTGGTGGAAGCAAAGGTTTCATTTCGAATAAATAAGGATGCTGGGGATGACCGGAGTGTCCACCTACATGAAGCTGATGTCCGCAACGTAACGCGTCTGCGACGACGGTCAAGAACTGCGAGAAACAAAAGATTTTGCTGGCTCAACCTACAATGAAGTAAAGGAAGCTGGTAAACGACCACTTCCTAAGCTTGAATGGACAACCCTCAGCATTGGCAGCAGAATTATCACTAGATACGGCATTCACCCATATCAATTCTATCTAGGGCGAAAGGTTAGAGATCAGCTTTGAGTAATGCGGGTTGACTACTACTTCTTGGTCGAGCGTTGACACTGACAGCAGAGTTAATTGAGCTAGCGAGGTTGATTCATGCCGAAGACTGCTCACTGTGATCCCACAACGCAACCGAACTCGCGGCACCTGACAAGGGCAAAACCGTCGGCTGGGAAGCTTCAGAGGATTAAACAAGTACCCACCTTGCCATAGAGCATTCCAACGAGTCACAGAGACGAGCAAGACGGGGTCTTCATGCTTCAGCATTTGAGGGCGAGGAAGTGTGTTGCGGCGCACCACATCGGCCAGGGACAGGTACGATGCAGCTTTTGGGGCGGGTTTTTTGAAGCTAGCGAAGGGGCATACAAAGACCCTGCCCGACCTACTTATATATTTTCTGGGGCCAAGACTGAAATAGCCATGCTAATGTGATGAGTACATAAACGTCCACTGCTTTACTGCTGCCGAGTGCCAACCAGGGACGCAACTTTAATGTAGCCAGATGAAAGTATTCCCAAATAGAGGGGGAGGCGGTCTAGTTCTAGGCCAAGTTGACCTGCCATATGCATTAATAAATAGTGGATGGTTCCGGCAAGCAAGTACTCACGCGCATACAGAGCAACCTTTTGCGCACCTCAAGGGAACGGCGCAGGCGCATTCTATCTTCCACTTCTGAATCTACTTGACAATCCGAGGGCTGCGCGATCTGGAACGGAAGGCCTTTGATTGACAGCCGACCTGGTCATTGTGAACGCGTCCTTATGTCAACGATCAAAAATAAAGCGGGTTCACAGAATCACAGCGGCGGATCTGGGTCCTTAAGCCCTATCTCAACCAAAGGGTTCAAACCAATACAGAACTTGACCGCCGATAGAAATACCTATGTCCCAAAGAGGTCCAACTGCGAGAGGTGGCGCATTTTGAGTCGTCGAAGCTCTATCGACAAGCCTTCGAAGCTTTAGGCTTCATTCTATGTCCGGCATTTGAACCTTCTCCTCCGTCCTAAGTAAATGCGTCATGAAGGCGATGCATGCGACGAGATAGCGACGCACTAGCGCTGGCTTAGGGAGTGGATCACACGGCGGTTAGGAGGAATTACAGGCTCCTCCCGCTACCGGCGCCCTTGAACCTCCTCAATATACGGCCTTCTTCGTTCCGTCTCGGCAAATCTCGAAATTTCCCTTGAGATGTCACTTGGACATTTCAACCATTCACGTAGATCGCTTCGGAGCGTCAGCACCCCTCTAGATGTCACAAGAGATTGCCACTCTCACCACCCGGAATGAGGTCTATTGTTGGCAAGAGCACTCTGAGAGTAGGGCGTTAGAGATCCATGGGTCAGTCAAGGGTCGGCAGTTAGCAAGGCTTCGTTGTGCGGCGGATGTGGCCTTCTGATCTTCTGTTCCTACGCCATACACGTCCACGAGGGTTGGCAGCGTTCCTTATGGGGGAAATCCCGTATCGATATTTCGAACGTTGAGAGAAGATCCTCGGGGAGCAGGGCTGTCCCCGAATGAGCGGGGTTGGAGTGAACAGGTGAAAGCGATATTCCGTAAAGAATTTGAGCTTGCAGGCATCTGAACGAGTACTGGATGAAATTTCAATCACAAAGTGTCATAGTACCATAGGTATGAGCCATTGAAAAGGGCTGACCTTGCATCTTTTACTACACGCCCCGAGGGCTAGCCAGTAGTTGTGTCTCTGTTTGCGAAATTGGCGAGGCCGAAAAAACCTGGGCAACTTGAATTCTCTGACTAGTGATCCCGGAGCGAGAGAGTGAGGAAGTAGCGATAGTCCCACACAAACTCGGCTGCGGAAAAGGTCTCGACCATACCGTCTGAATAAGGTAGTCTTGGCTACCTTTCAGGGTTGGAATGTATAGAGAAGTTCCCATCCTGAGTTATCATTCTATAATCAGTGACTCTTCCAAGTTTGAGGTCGTACTTAATCAGGAAAGTTGTATTGCATCTTGTTGAACATGGTGGGTAGACCAATCCACCGGCTGAGATTGCACTTGTTTGGTTGATGAAGCCCCTGTCACGCGTCGCGTCTGATGGTCAGGGCATTTGCAATTTCCATCGCTAGGAGCCTAGGACCAAGGCAGACGAGCAGAAGTCTTGCCCTATCACTCTGCACACTCCAATCCTTTCCTGCTCCTACTTACTTTCTTAACGAACCTGCCATTCCGTTACCCAAATTCTGGGACGCCAAGGATAATTCAGCTTTCAATGGACGTCTCGAAATCGCACTCGCGGAGTGCATCTCTGAAGGCCGGATTGGTGTTGTCCATGCTGCAAGCGTGATGGCTGCCACTGACGCTCATGGTGTTGATGTTATCGCATCCCTTCCCCCTGCGGTATGCCTCGACGTTGCTAAGAAGCATCATTGCCGCAGTCTGGCGAGTGAGGCATGGTTCTGTGAACAGCTGGTCCACCTTCAAGGAGTGGTCATTCCCGCTTCTACGGACTATATACTTCGACGGTCAATGAACAATCCTCCTCTGACAGCACTGCGGACGACTTTCTCCCATAAGTCCAGCTTACAACACCGTCGTGCTATTCGGCCAATGCTCTCTCGAGCAATTCGCCCTCACCAGACTGGGTCCCTGATGATCACCCAGCTGAGGCACCAGAATTTTTCGACAACTCGAACTTCAAAAAGGACTCTCCGTGGTCTTGCTGGCGCTTGGACGACAGAGACCCTACTATAGCCATCTCAGTATTGGAGTTGTTGGGGGACCCTTGTGCAAAGGTGTGGCAATGGGGCGAATATTGCGAAGACATTCGGTGTGCAATTCCTCGCCCCCAGATAAAAGACTGACAAAAATATAGCGATGAGATCCTTGCAACTTTGGAGGATATCACGGCAGCTGGTTTTTGACTTGCTGATATATCTGCTGCTGGAATGTTTTGCGTTTCAAAGGCTGCGACGACACCCTCGCAGCACTGTCACCAGCACGGGCTCGTGCATAAATGGAGGATCATTGACTTTGACCACGCCAAGATGGTGTGCATGAAGGCATCGACAAGCTTGGAGAATGGGTGCTGAGACTAGATAAAATGAGGTTGGGAATTGTAATTCATTCTGGGGCAGTATTACCGATTGACGAAGAGGGCAGGACGCAAGCAATACGCAGGCGCGTAGCCAGCCACCCAATGTGCGAGTGGACAGGTCAAGCTTTGCATGCCCTTTCACGTAGAATATCCATACCCTGCGCACTTTCCCTCGTTTCTGCTCTTTGTATTCAGATTTCGCGTGAAGACCTAGGCAAGCAAGCACATACAACAGACTCCAAGAGTAAAATTAAGCAAGTTTCAACAATGTTTGAGTCTTGTCGAGGATTAAACATCATTCACGAACCCATGGACTGGCCTCCTGTTCGCTCTTCGTCTATCTACACCCAGGTCTCGTTGCCTACGTGCCTTGACACCTGTCGAAAGGGCACTCCAACACGGGCGGTTTGAGAGCCATGTTCAGTCCGCCATAACCCCTCAACATTGAATCATCAGATTTGCTTCCCTGTCATGACGCAAGGTCGACGATTAAACTACCGGCGGCAGCTGGTGGCCCTGGGTATCATCGGCTCTTCCTTCAACCGCTACCTCATTGCGACCTGGGTCAAGAGGCGGAAGGATCCCCGCGTTCTTCTTGATTGACCGACCATGCCATTCTCCGATATACGACTCAATGATGGGCATTTGGTGAGTTGGTGCCGAGTTGCGGAACCAGTCTGGACTCCTTTCGCGCCTTTAGAAGTAGAAGAGCTGACAGGGCTTTGGTAGATTCCAGCCATCGCGTATGGCACAGGGACTGTGAACAAGTACAAAGATATCCATGTCTACATTGAACAGGCGATTGAGACTGGGTTCTCGCATCTGTCCACTGCTCAAAGTCAGTGTTCTGGTTGTGACGTCGTATGCGACGTAGTTGACGTGCCTGCTTGAACAGTGTACGAGAACGAAGACAGCGTCGGGAAGGCGATTAAAGACACTGGTCTTGAACGCTCTGAGCTGTATGTGACAACCAAGTACAGCAAGAGCGATATGTCCCTTCAGGACTCTATCATGCCAGCCTCGAGATGGTGCATTTTTTGTGGGGCTGCTATACTGAAAGACAGGCGTCTAACTATCGTTTGAAGCTTGGTTTGAAGTACCTGGATCTGTACCTCATACACCATCCAGGCTTGCCACGATATGTTGAGCTGTGGAAGGAGATGGCATTTCTCAAGAAGCAAGGATTGACAAAGTGAGTTTGGCTCCTTGCTTTCCTGAGACGTGCCAACAGAGTACACCCCCAGGAGCATTGGTGTCAGCAACTTTATGGTAAAGGATCTTGAAGCGGCCATCGAGTACACCAAGGTCGTCCCAGCGGTCAACCAGATTCAGTTGCACCTGTATAACTATGCGAGCATGAAGACCTGCTTGCTTATCACGCTTCTCATGGGATCGTAACCGAGGCATATGGAAGTCTAGCGTATGTGATGATCTCCCTTCAACGACGGATATCCGGCTCATTTTCTGTACAGGCCTATCACCAAGTTCCCTGGCGGTCCAGTAGATAAGCCACTTGAAGAAGCCGCCAAACGTTTGGGCGTTACTACCACTCAAGTCATTTTCCTTTGGCTAAGAAGTAAAGGAATCGTCATTGTGACGTACGTTCGCCGTCCACCGTTTTTGACATATCATTCACGCTGTTGATAGGACGAGTTCGAATAAGCAGCATATGGAGGAATACTACGCTGTGGGCGACCTGCGTTAGTAGCCCCTTGTAGCAACCGGATGCGATACTAACTCCTTCGACAGCCCCATTGACAACTGAAGAGATACAAGCACTGGAGGACGCAGGAGCCAAAGTCCCACCTCAAACTAGGCCATTCTTGCGGTTCTTCCTTCTCCTCGGTCTTAGCGCTTTGTTTGGCTATGCGCTTCACTTGGCGACACGGTCGCGGGAGGAGTTTTACGAGTTCCTCGCCTTCTTTGCGGTCGCATATGCTCTTCGCGGGGCCTGGCTATGGGGGATGGCGAGGTATGCACAGGGAAGAGAATCACATACTGTCGATTCGATAAGCCTGTGATGTTCTGAGAATGGTATAGGCTGTATACTTCTACTTCACTTCGAGTTTTTTACACGCCGGGACGGACATCTAATCATGTCTTGGTGATATGCTCTCCTGATCACGACCGACACTTCCTGAGTCGCCAGGAATGACTCGCCCAACGGACTCTGGTATCGGTGAAATGCGGTAAGCCTACCTCGAAGGTAGGTCAGTCAGGGGTGAGCGTGTCCGTCGGCTGATCTGCCGTGCCATTCTATCTGCGAAGATAGAGTGCTGGTAACCAAGACGAGACAGGATGTCAGTTCAACTCCATACATCCTTGACTGGGGGCATGCTCAAGTAATTATAGCGGGTTGGCTTCTTGATGCAGAAGCAGCTTCAAAACGGCGATCTTGGGATCAGAGGGGTCGCTTTTCCGACTCGGCTAGTCCCTCTGAGGATGTGGCCAGGAGGTCCTTGAAGGGTGTACCAGTGATAGAGGGAACGTGCTGCTCTCGACAAATTGAGATGACAGCGTTTATCAGATGAATGTATGTCGGCTTTATGTTCCTACCCCTCGAGGCCAGTTGGCAACGGTGGGACGGGGTACCATCATGCCTTTCAAGCTGGCTCAAACTTCAAAGACCGCACATCGGGTCTTGTGACTTAGCCCTATCCGATAGATGCTAACGACGGTTCTAAAGCTTACTACGGGACTAGCTCAACATACAGGTGGCCTTTGCTTCGACTCCATACCTGCTCAATAGGCGTATGAGGGGTGAAGTTAGGCTTTCTTAATAGCAGAAAGAGCACGGAATGGGGATGCTTCCTTCAGCAAGATGGCATAGAGCCTCCGAGGATGGGCATCTCGAGAAGATGAGCGCACTAAGACCCCGCGTGGGACCGACTGGCCGGGTCCCCCAAAACAATTGGGCGTTAGGAAGGACACAAGCCTCGACCTCAGAGACGAGGCGGCTCGCCCTACGAAGACTGTCGAGAGCATATTAACAATAGACGTTGTGCCTGGTTACAAGATCCCAGTGATATCATTGGTACCAAGAGGAAGAAGTGTATGTTCGTCGACGTCAGGGGCTCTTGTGGGAAAGATTGGTCGTGTTTGGTCAAGCCACCGTTCGATCATTGAACGCCCGTAGTCTCTTTTGGTCTTTAGGCTTTCACCACCACCCACGACCACTGCAACCACGCGCCACCAAGCGCCTGTTACAAGGGCCTGATAATGGTGTTCACAACTTATGCAGGAAAGTACCAGTTCCAGGAAGAAATTGCTGTGGGCGGGTGTGGTGAGTACTGGCAGGCGGTTTTCCTTTTGGGTTGGTCTTGCATTTGGCTGATATTTTTGGCTGGTAGGCACGGTGTTCATGGGCGTACATACAACTGCGGGCAAGCAGGTGGCAATCAAACTAGAGCCCACACATCCTTCACACCATCCTTCGCACCCTTCACCACTCAAAACAGAGTCCAAAATCTACAAATCGCTCTCTGGCGGGACTGGCGTGCCATGGATCATCTGGAGTGGTCGACAGGGAGACTATAATGTGATGGTAACCGACCTCCTCGGTCCTAGTCTGGAGGACCTGTTCAAGATGTGCAACCGCCATTTTAGCATGAAGACGGTGCTATTGCTAGCAGACCAACTCGTGAGTAGTCCAAAGATGGCTAGAATGATAGCGCTAACACAAAGTTTAGCTTTCTCGAATAGAATTCGTACACACAAATTCCATCGTCCATCGCGATATCAAGCCAGCAAACTTTGTCATGTCTGTCACACCGGATACACCGTGCTCGTGTACGAACGGAGCCAACGACTCGAATGCACCGTCGCCTGTAACACCACCTCGGCTTTTCCTGAAACGTTTGAAAACGATGTTGTAAAGCCTGTACCAACAGCCCCGTACCTCGGCCGATAGCACGCCCTCATTGCCCACACCATCCTCTCGTCCATGTCATCGACTTTGGCCTCGCCAAGAAATTCCGCGACCCCGTCACACAATGCACATCCCCTATTATCAACACCCTACCGTCTCCACGGCGTTGGAACATCGCTTTTTGCGTCTCTCAACACCCATCTCGGTATCGATGCTTCGCGTCGAGACGACCTCGAATCCCTGGCGTACATGCTCATCTACTTTATCCGTGGGTCGCTACCGTGGCGGAAGCTACGAGCGCCTGAAACCCTACCTCAAGAAATCTTGAACGAGATCTCCAACAGCGACGAGAGGAGAGAGGCGGAGGAGGGGTACAATCCTGTGACTGCCACCTGGGACTTGATCAGGGATAGCAAGCTCGACCACGAAGAAACGTTGACGAATGGACTTCCCGAAGAGTTTGCAGTGCTATACACCTATGCACGAAATCTGGAGTTTGACGACCTTCCCGACTACGAAGGGTTGAGGAACTGTTTCCGGGGTTAGCTGCGTCACTGGGGATCGAGTATGATGGCGTATTTGACTGGAGCGTGGAAGGGCCTGGAGGAGCAGCAGGGAGTATGAATGGAAAACGAAAGAATATCTCGTCCAGGAAGGAGAGGAGTGGTAGGCATTGTTTAGCATGCGAATCGAAAGCAAAGGCGAGGGCGGAGCAGCAGCAGAGGAGAAAGTCATGACGGCCGTGCGCGGGTGGTGGCAAACATCTGTTCATTCATCGTCTTTTGTGAGCTTCTATTTTCTTTTCCCTTCTCGATTTGTCTTGTTGTTGTTGTCGCTCGCTCTCCAGCTGTTGTTATCCCTGGGTTATCGTTCACCTCCATTAAGGCTGGAAAAAGTAATTGTACTTTACTCTATCCCTCTTTGACCCCTTCAATACCGGACCGTCCTAGCCTTTTTTTGTTAATACCTTTTGGTTCGCTTATGTATTTCTACCCATTCTCCGCCGTCTATTCCCTTCACCATCGCGTTGGTATGCCCTTTTGTGGTCAAGCCCTGGGGTCGCCGACCGATTCCGTGATCGACGCATGATGCCTTTCTTTGGCGGCCTTTCGCACTTTTACGCCGCTTCTTCATTGACAGCTTCTCTCCCTTCTTTCTCACTTGTCTTATTTATGTACATATGACGTTTGTACCTTGTATAGACTTTTCGCATGAAAATCCGTATGGCTTTGAATAGATGTAGTTCACCGGACCTGGGTGTATGATTGATGTCTGGTCCCTCCGTTCTCGTCGAAGCGGCAAGACCCATCTTTTGCCCCTCTTCAATAGGATCGCCGCATGATGCAACGATGACGAAGATGTATGGGCCTGAGAGGCCGGTGTCTGGACTGTCAGTGAGCGCCTTGTTGGAATGTTACTGGGCTGCCAGACAACCGACTCGGGGGATACTATGCCACACGTCGACGCTGAAAGGTGTACTGGGCGGGAGTCCCAGAGTTCCAGGTCTAGAGTCAAGCCTGCGAGATGTACTAGCCCCTGGGTACTCCTGCAGCTGTCGATGAGAGAAGGTGGATCTCAACCATCGCCGCTGATCATGAGAGATACCAGGGTCAAAATCATAAATTCAGAGAGTCCAAAAGGTTGATTGGGAGGCAAACTTAGCACGTGGTTGGCTATAGAAGCCGTAGGTACAGTGATACACTTGTCATAATCAAGCGAAAGTCTAGCGAAGATCGCCTCAAAGCGACCAGAGTTGGCCTATATATGTCGAATGTCGATCAGCGCTCCGTTGACCATAGAAGCAAGCACCTTCGGTGGTATACATAACATTCGCTACACCGACGCGACGCCGCGTTTCACTGGAGCCTGGGCGTCTCTGAGGGTGCTCTTGCTCTCGATGATCTTTGAGATGCCGAGCGCAGTATGGAAGAGTGTCCGATTCGCAAGAACAACATTCACGTTAAATGGCTCGGCAGCTGCAATATTTTAATTCTTAGGTACCTCCCTGATGGGTTTACTAATTTTAGTCAAAGAAACTCAGAAGAGAAGAGGACTTACGAGGGGGAAGTGGCTTTCCTGAAGGTATATGTCCGTCGGAAGACGGGCGGAAGTGCAACCCTCCACATTGGTGACCGTTGGGATATAAGCAATAGAAGCACAATCAAGGACGCAGAAGAGCTAGGCACAGGAAGCACTGAGAAGGGAGCCAGAGCGTATGGTTAGAAGCCTGATTTTGTAATCGAGACCAGCATAGAGAGGAGAGAAAAGTTTGCTCTGGGTTGTGATTGTGTCATGAAGTGGGCGGCGGGATGCCCTGCAGGGTTACGTTCGCTCAGCGCCGTAGAATATATGAAACCCCCCAAAATTATGCCCATGCATGACTTACACTATCTCCTAGTTTACTAGAACGCGTTTGAGTCTGCTAGCAGAATGAACACAAACACTTTTCGGGCACAGAAGAATAGGGGTCGTCATAATTAGGTGGTGATGGGATCAAATCTGACAATCAAGATCTACGCCACGTGTGTTACTTCTCTGATGGTACCATTTCCGTTGTGAGCTCAGTGGAGCCATATCCAGATAACAAGGCTGAAAACCAGGTATTCTATGAGACTTTGACCTATAGTGAGACTCAAAGGGAAAAGTATGCATCTGCTTAGCTGCATATCTCAATCTGTTAGCACCCGACACTTTTGATAGGTAGTCCACAGGCGAGATTGCCATGCGACTAACCTCGGGCGCATCACCGCCCGAATCTGTCAAGGGCCAAGGTGGACGCGTTCTACGGAAACATATGCACTGATCTATCTTCCACCGCCCGATTGCAGAGTACTCGCGGAATTAGTGTAGGGATGGGCGGCTGTACCTTGACGGACTTCTGCTTCTTGTCGAGCAAGCGGAATCGGCGAGTTTGAGGGACTCGCCGCCAGCGTAAGATACAACGGGTTTATAAACCTGGCAGAACAAGTCAATCATACTCACTACCCACCACACATCAAACACAATGTCGACTGCCACTGCCACCTCTACTCCCGAACGCTTCTACATCCCGGATACCTTGGCCAACTGGCCCTGGCCGCGAGCCATTAACCCTGCATACGAAGAGTGCAAAAAGGAATCGGCAGCCTGGTGCGCCAAGTACGGTGCTTTCTCCCCTCGGGCTCAAAAGGCATTCGATCTCTGCGACTTCAGTAAGTGCGACCGATTCAACGTGGGTTTCAATCGTTGACCGTGTGACCCCCATAGACCTCCTCGCTTCGCTTGCCTACGCACATCTTCCGGCAGATGTCAACCGAGTCGGATGCGATCTCATGAACCTTTTCTTCGTTGTGGACGAGCACACAGATGCGATGGACGCCGCCTCCGTTCAGGAGTGGATTGATATCGTTATCGACGCGCTTCACAATCCCCACAAGCCAAGGCCTGCAGGAGAACCCATCGTTGGAGAAATTGCACGCAAGTGAGTATTTCAAGGCTAAGTGCTCCTTCAATTCTTACTGATTGCCTTTGTCATAAGATTCTGGGAAAACGGCATCAAATGCCTCAGCCCGACTGCTCAGCGTCGGTTTGTGGAGACCTTCTCAACCTACCTCCAAGGATGCGTTGTTCAGGCTCAAGACCGCGACAAGCACTTCTTCCGAGATGTTGACAGCTACATGGAAGTTCGTCGGGAGACCATTGGCGCCAAGCCTTCGTTCGCCCTCCTCGAGCACGACATGGAGATCCCAGATGAAGTCTTCTACCATCCTCTGCTCGAGAATCTGCGAGAGTGGGCAATTGATATGTTGATCATCGGCAACGTAAGTCTTATTCAAATATGCTTCTTTACGTCCCTGACAAGTGATTTACAGGACTTGTGCTCCTTCAATGTCGAACAATCCCGGGGAGATGATACCCACAACATTGTCCGCTTGGTCATGGTTCAAGAGAACACCGACATACACGGCGCCCTTGAATGGATCAGCAAATTGCACGACGATTTGGCTGAGAAGTTCCTTTCCAACTACAAGAACATGCCTCCTTCGGTCAGCCCATCGACGAGTGGGTGAACCGCTACATCAACCCTGGCCTTGGAAATTGGGTGCGAGCCAATGATCAGTGGAGCTTCGAGAGCTGGAGGTACTTCAAGGGCGAGGGTCTCCGCATCATGGAAGAGCGTTGGGTCGACCTTCTGCCTCCGGCTCCCAAGGATGAGTTGACTTCTTCCAGTGAGTTTACAGTTCTGCACCTACAGAGGATGAAACTGACCGATCAAACCAGTTCCACCCGAGTCTCGATGGATCAAGCCTATTGTTGAGCCTTCCCGTGGAAGGCCATCAAACGTCGGTATCATGGCAATGGAGAACTACATTCCCACTGCTGAGGAGCAGGAGGAGCAGGATCACCAAACTGTCGCTGTCAAGAGTGAGTCACGCGTCTCAAAACATGACCTATAACGACTTACATGGTCCCAACAGCCGTCCTCTGCACTGCTTGGCAACTATAACATCAACCCCTTGCTCTTTCGGCCGCCTTGACGTCTGCGTCGAAGGATCTCTGCCCGACCCCTACTTCACTTACGCGTTGAGAGATGCATTCGCATTCTGTCGGCAACACAGACGTCGAGGCCCTCATCAGCTCTAATCCAGTTGTCGGTCTCTTACAACGCCACCAACTGGGTCGAATCCTCAAGCTGGGACGGACGCTTCGCCATCGTCTTCGCTGGTGACCTCAACAGCGCGTCCAGCTGCGGCTAGATCGGCCCAGAGGCTACCATTGTCATTGAGCCCACCCGAGGAACGTCCCTTGCCGACCCAGTATCGGCGGACAATGAGGGCACCTACATGGACTCTCTTTCCCGTCCTACTCGCACTCACGTCCGCAAGCACCCTCAATTCGCCACCAAGAGCGGGCGTCTCTCAAAAGCCAAGGCCCCGCAGCAACTCCAGCGGCAAGGTCCAATTCCGCCCCCTTCAAGATCTTCCCTCTGCTTCTTCTCCGACGAGTCGAGTTCCCATGTCCTCCGCCTTCGACTACATGATCCTGCACGACCAGCGCGGTCAGATTCCAACTGGGCCAGCAGCCTTCTACTCTGGACTCGCTACCCTCGTCAAAGACTCTTCACCGGAGAAGCTAAAGGGAAAGAGCGTCGGTGTTTTCGGCTTCGCCAACAGCACCAGCACCTTCTTCTCCGTCCGCGTGGCCGGTGACGATGCACCGTCATTCGCAAGCGCCCTTCTCGCGTCGGCTTAAGACACTTGGTACCCGTAGCATAGCATACATCATTCTTCTGTTTTAGATCGTTAGATGTGTTTTTAAGGTCTGGGAGTACTTAACTCAATTACCTTACGTTCATCAAAGCAACTCCAAGGAATCCTATAGATCTCTCTGTAGATAGTCTATCCTTTTTAGCAATACAATACATGGAATAACACTTACCGAGATTCAATTTTGATCTGGAGGGAGCTCGATAAGTTCGCGGATAGCGGGGTGGGCGGGAGACCAGTACCAGTGTGGGCCTTGGGAAGATCTCCAGGCTGAGATAAAGAGTTGCAAAGAGGAATGGACTTGAAACCGTGCCGATTGGGCTGTCTGGGTATCTCAACCCCTTTGGGAAGAAATTGTTTGGTCTTTTGTGCCCCGGCAGTTCAAACGAATGGGTCTCTCGCCGGTATGGGTCCCGGGGGGGAGAGAACTTCCCGAGAAAGCTTCCAAACCCTTCGGGACCGGAGAATGAAAGGGCGCTGAGTGGCTCCTGGAGTCTGCTAGTGCATAGTCGCCAGAGCCGCGGGCGGGCGTACGCCGACTTTGTCCAGGACTTGATCAATTCGGCCTTGCCGCTCAACGTAAAGGAGGGCCAGACAACCTGGCTCATTTGAAGTTGAACCATACCTTTTGGGTTCCCGTAAAATATAACAATCGGTGCCGGTGGCGCAATCGAGCTCGAGATTGACCACCCCTCACGCACCTAAAAGAAAAAATTGAACCGGTTTCCCCGGGTGACACGAACTTAAAATTGAGGAGGGAAAGAAATATAATTGGTCACTGCGACAACCCACGGTCCGTTTCTGATGTAGATTTGCCGCGTACGCGGACATAAAGCCCACGCACTACCTCCCAAAATTCAATGACGCAAGATGTAAGCCAAAAGAAAAGCCGACCAAGGCAATCCCCAGCTTCCACCAAGGTTCCCAGGGCATCATCGAGTTCAACCGGTCCCATTTCCACTGCTTGTGGCAAGGTTCGTTCGATGCCATTGGCCATAGCCTCCATACCAAAGAGGCTCCTTGCACGGTCCTTCGCAGATGACGGATAGCTCGGTGGCGTTAGCTCCTTCGAGAGGGAAACAATCTCAAGGAGAATTGTGGCCACGCCTCTGGATCAGGCGGGCACAGCCACCCAGTGCCAAGCTTGGTCGGGGTTGAGTGCACGATGCTTTCGAGCGGTCCGCCCGAGTTACATGCTAGGACTGGAACGGCCGCAGGCCATGGCCTCGATAGGAACGATTCCAAAGTGCTCGTTCTCTGGTGTGTAGAGGAGGGCAAGAGTGGAGGGGGCTGCGCAGAAGAGCAGTGCGCTGCTGGGTTGTGAAGTTGAGCAGGAAGGTAACGTCTGGGTTGGAAGTTCCAGAAAGGCCAGGCGAGGACAGAGCAGGTGGAAGGGGTGCGGGAGAGATGATGTTGTATGTCAAGGATAGAGCTTTGGCCAGCGATTGAAGCTGAAGAGATGACGCGACGGTTATCCTCAAGCCGGTCGTCGTATCCACCTTTGGAAAGACATTAGCGAGAGTCAGCGGGATGAGACAAGCTCAGTGTGTGTACCTGCAAGAACTAGTCTCAAGTCTTTGAGCGAAGGTTGCTGCACCTTGAACTTCGCAAAGGACTTCCAAGGCGAGTACGATATTCTTCTTTCCTTCGAATCGGTTCAGCGAGATTAGAGTCGGCTGTTTACTATGGCCGCAGTCAGAACACGTCCTATCCCTTGTGAAGGAGCAACATACGAGAGAATAGCCGCAACATCGGGGTTTGTAGGTTCGTAGGCTGCCTCATAGGCATCCAGGTTGATGCCTGGATATACAATCGAAGGCGAATGCGGGGACGGAAGGGAAGTAGAATTTGAAAACGCGTGCAGTGAAACAAGAATTGGCCAGGATTATGTCTGCTTGACCTGAACGGGACGTCAGCTCGCGTATTGTATGAAAGGGAGAAGGATCACGGACGGGTTGTGACTTCCTCTAACCAGTTCATAGGGAGGCGATATAGTCGCTTCAGCATGCTAGTCTTCTTTGCAATTGCATTACCTTCGACGTAAGCGCCATTTGCCAGTAATTTGTCTGGGAAGTGACAATAGAACACGACGCGGCGCCCTGCCAGAGCACGGAAGATGGGTATGCAGGGTCGACAGCTGATCGACGAAAAGGACATCGTATTCCTGCGCAGTAGCGTCCAGCAGCATACTGAGCGTCAGATGAAGTTGCCGCAGGTGTGCAAACACAATGTGGAATAAGCCTCCGATTGACCGAGGAAAGGGAGGCCGAATGAACTGGACTTTTCAGGGTGCCTATTTCGCCTATAAGCCTACAGGTGAGAGATTACATCTATACCCAGGACTTACCATCCTTGGTTTCTTCAAAGCAATGAGAAGGATCGTGATGAGACGTGAATATTGCAACTGAATGCCCGGCGTTTTGCAGCCCAAGAGCAGCATCTACCACCAAACGCTCGGGCGCCGCCTAGTATTGTGTCAGGTCATAGAGCTAGAATACAGGAGAAGTAAGCACCAATTCCAAGGTCCGGGTGAATGAATGCTACTTTAAGTCTTCGGGAGGTCATATGGGTCTGAGGTTAAATGTGGTCGCGGCCTTGAACGTGTCATTCCAATACCGGCGCTTATGCGACCGTGTGAAGTGATCGGCAAACAAGATAAATAGGGGCTGACTAGGCCCGAGATTCTGAACCGTGCATGCGTTGTTCCAGCAAACAGAGGCAAGTGCAGCACTGGTTGCAGTCTGAGTCTGAAGAGCCGATCTTCTGGCAAAAACGGCACATTGAATCGACTCAGGTATTCATGCGCCACCTTGAAACGCTTGGTCACCACAACGCAGTGATTGAGACAAGGACTGGTTCAAATTCGTCTTGAAGGTCGACCGCATGCATGTACCACATACATAAGGCGCTATATAGCCTGTATTTAAGCCCTTGAATCTCTTACAAGCACGTAAGCAACCCCTCTCCGACTCCCAGCGGCAAAGCCAGGTAGTCCACTGGTCTGTCTGACCCTTCTGCAAGCACAGGGAGCTAAACGAACTTCCTGCTTTCAGATAAGGTTCAAGGAAATGCGTCTCAAATCTGCGCTCTCACTTTCGTCCGGGCTGATTTTCGTTGTCACCTGCTTACCTGCATGCGTCGCACAACCTTCTCCCCTTCCAGTCTGTATCAATTGCCCGCTGGAAGATGCCTACGGATACCTTTTGGAGCGCTCTTTCAGTACCACTTCAGGTACCTTGACGTGCTCGTATGACCCAGAGGATGCTTATTTCTGCATCTACAATTCGGTGAGTACTGTTAGAGGTCACACCTCTTGTCAACTTCTCATCGTCACAAAACGCCAGGTCTCTGGAGCCATCATCCAGGACAGCGACGAAGGGGGCTGTTTCGGAACCGCGCCTTCCTCGGGAACTTGCCGCGTTGCTCGTCGAAGAAAGCTACCTGAAAGGGCTCCCGCTCCAGCCCCGGCAGAGAGAGGTGGTGAGGCTACGAAGCCTTTGCGGGTCAGGGCCCACCTCGGCCAAGGTCGAGGAGGGCGAACTTGAAAGTGGTTGAGTAACTGGTGCTATTAGATTGCCGGCCCCTCTTTTAGAGTAACGGAGATATATATACATTGGTTCAGAGAGATACAGTCGTGGTCTGAAATGGTAGAGTAGTCTGGTTATTAGATATAAAACATGGTATCCTTGACAAATTCATGAAGCTAAGGGTGTTCATCAGTACGAT
Source organism: Coprinopsis sp. MPI-PUGE-AT-0042 (assembly GCA_020736565.1). NCBI lineage: Eukaryota > Fungi > Basidiomycota > Agaricomycetes > Agaricales > Psathyrellaceae > Coprinopsis > Coprinopsis sp. MPI-PUGE-AT-0042. The sequence goes on along the minus strand of JAHBOF010000233.1, from coordinate 99,416 downwards.
TCACGAACAAAGGGACAACGAACTCACCCCTTGTCCCCAAGCAGCTTTGGCGTCTTTGAAAACCTTGGCCTCTTTCTCCTCCTTCTCTCGCTTCCTATCCCATGTAGAGCGAGCACCTGTCTTCTTTCCCGCCTGAGCTGTTTCATCCACAGTTGTCGTGTCTGCCAACTCTGACAGCAGGAATTCGTTCAGATAGCACCTCCCCCGCTCACAAGCTAGATCGGCGTAGTAGTAGGCTGCTGGAATCAGACTGACTGCTTTGGTTGCTCGAGCATACAAGTAAGAAACGTCGTGAGTCCCTTGCTGAATATCATCGGCCGTCAAAGCGTTCTCGTCGTAGACCACAGTGTAGTGTGTCGCCTTGACAGAGCCGATGAGGCCCGCGTGGGCTTGCAGGTAAAAGTCGAAGTCGAATCTACGTGGGGTGACCATAAGGTTCTGGTGCACTTTGAAGCATAGCGATGCCACTTACACGCCCGTGATTCCTCTATCGACGACAGTGCCGGGTACGGTGTTACCGTTTCTTGTGGCAGATTGAGAGGTGGTGGGGAAGAACCTGACCAAGCATCGTCAGCTGGGAGGGAAAAAAAAACGATCAACGTACTTTGCATGATGCCGTTTCCTGCGATACAGAAAGTAAGCGTTAGGTACCCAAACAACAATGATCGTGCTTACCCGCAGATAATAATACTCAGAGTGGGGGCGTACTTCTTGAGGCCACGTTCCTTTGTGGCCATCTTGGTGCAGGCCTCCTTAAGCTGGCGCAATTCTGTGCCCACTACCTGGTCAAATTGACCCTCCGAGACACCATCTCGATATACGAAGATGCGTTCAGGTAGGCATCTATTCTTCTTCTCGTAGAGAAGCAATCTTTCGACGAACATATCGCGCAGTTCGTCGAGCATCTACGAGCAGACGATCAAATATCCGCTGGTACACGAGTTAATCGGGGTGCGTACCTCTTGCTTACTCGTTTGAATTCGCATGCTGGCGGGGAACTGAACAAAGTTGTCGTCTACACTGGCCACAACTGCAGCGATGGATGGCGAACCATCTTTGCTTCCGGGTCCAGGATGAGTGACGTCGATTCCAACCATCATGGTTTTCTTCTTTCGAAGCCACTGCATGGCGCGGTCTTCTAGCTAAAAGGGCCATTAGAGCGAGCGCTCAGAAGGCAAATCGATCGACATACCAGATGGTTCACCCTCCGAGCTTTGTGTTGATCTTCAATGATACGTTCGAGAGATACTGGTCACGCTTGTTCCCCTCCAGGCTGTCCTTAAAGACCTTCTCGAAGAGCATGTGTACGGTGGGGATCCCAAAGTCGACATCACCGATTTTCTACTCGAAAATTAGCAGAGCTGTATTGCATGCATGACTTAGAGACTAACCTTGATGCCTGGGTAGACGTATTTGTCCCTGCCTTCCAACAAAACGAGCATGAAGCTTGGCCGCGTCTGGGGAGTGCACTTGGCCATTTCACTTCGCAGGCCCGTCTTGATGTAGTTTAACCCTGCTCTCCTGCCGGGGTCCTGGGCGACTGGATCAAGGGAGATGACGGGGAGCAGCTTTGGTGGGCCTTCTGGCACGTTCATTCCACTCTGTGCAAGTTTTGCGCGGAGCTGATTCACAAGGTCTCGCAGTCTTGGATCTGTGCCATTAATACCTTCCCAGTTGAAGTCGTCACGGGAACGGCGCTTCTCTTTGACGACAAGGCACCACCATGCACGTACACTTGCACCAACGTTGAACTTGACCTGGGTGATGTTCCAGCTAGCGTCTCGAGTTCGCATAGGTTGGCTTCCTTTGTATTGAATGCCTGGAGGTTGCAGTTGACGAGCTGGGATGACAGCCATGCTGGGGTCTACGTCGACACCGAACGATTGGGTGATAGGGTTGTTTGGGGATTTGAATCCCAACAGGTTGAATCCGATATTGGTAATGGCTTCGGCATTGACGTTGGGAGGGTTGGAAGCAAGCCTGACAATGTCGGCTTTATCCCGATAGACGCAGTTGTCCTCGATTTCGCACAGTTCGGCGGGAATCCATAGCCTCTTGGCTTTGTTTCCCAAGTCGACAACTGGGAGGTCAGCCGCATGGCGAAGCTGTATGTTGTACTCTAAGAGGGCTGATTCAGTGACTTTGAATATCAAGAGAATCAAAGTACTTGCTGCGCTTGAAGAAATTCTCAACAGATATTTGTCCGCCGTATTCTTGGCAGGGGAAGAAAGTGTTACGAGCAGAGGTGGTTCCAATATCGTTGAGCTTCTTCCGGTGCTTGAGGTGGAGCGTGCGGACTCTGATGCTCCGTATCATAGCTTTAGAAAGGGTGGGCATGGTATTCGAATCCCTCCGAAACTGGAGCAAGCGGTCCGCCAGGTTGCCTGGCTCAATGAAGGCGGTCATACACGCATTGCTGGGAGGTGGGCTCAGTAACGGTGGCCTAAGCTGAGAAGACAGACAGAAGAAAACTTACACATTGACCATAAGTTGTTTGAACGCGGGTCGCACGGATACAAAGAAGCCCTGCTTCATGTATAGGCCAGGGAGCTCGCGCAGACGGAGGGCAGGAACCAGATCAGACGTGGGGAAGAAGTACCTATTCGAGTTCTTGCCTACCCTAAAACCTCCTGAACGAGTGGCGTGCTGTCCAAGGACAAGGTTGAGTGCAGAGATGAGTGGTAATGGATCATGGTCTTTGTGCGTTGTGCCCCCGCTCAGGTACCTGTGTCCAGATAAGAGAGGGTTCGAGCGGGTGTCAACGGTTCTGCACTCACCGACTTAGATCAGAAATGTCAAGGACTTTGTCGAACTTGACTGAGATGACGTAGGCTTGCGAATCATCCGTATCGTCGTAGTCTTTGTATACAACCTCAAAATCAAGAGGCTGAGGAAGTTGCCTTGCGGAGACAAGCCTCTCGCTCTTGTCGTGGGCAACATACGAAGCATGTGTCTTATACACTGGATGCCTTTCCAGTAGCTGGAAGAGGCGTTCCTTGCGATTGCCCAAGCTCTTGTCTGGAGTGATTTCCACTGTGTAGTTGTGGATCGGAGCTTTGGGTAGGCGGACGGCGAAGAAGTTGGATCTGAGGGTGACGGGGGTGCCTCGCGTACCGTATTGTGGACGTAGAGGTCTCTCAAACGTTCGCGGTACTGCTGCGAAGCTCTGAATGAGAGCATCTTGCGATGAGTCAGTCAGGCGTGGAGGAAGGACAGCAGGGATGTTTTCTTGGAATATGCCCGGAGCTGGGCGGGCGCCTGGAGGCCCGCCACCTCGACCTCTAGGACCGCCGTCGAAGCCTCCTCGGCCACCACCACCGCGACCTTGTCCTTGAGGGGGGCCTCCTCGACCACGACCAGGATCACCACCTCCTCGGCCGCCTCTTGGAGGCCCACCGCGTGGAGGTCCACCACCTCGCATATCATGCCCGCCTCTTCCAGTTCCTCGATGGGTACCACGTTGGCTCATGATGGTAATGGGAGATGCTGGCAGAATCGTGGGGTTGGTGGGCTGTGGGTGATGCCTTTATATAGCCGTCGCGAAATCTGGGTTGACATTTTCACTCAGACACCGCATCATGGGCAAGGGTCCATGCTGATAAGGTCTATACCCCACGGTGACAACCGCAGCAATCCAAGTCATTCGACGCTGATCAATTCAAATGGAAGTTTGTTAGAATGATTCAATCCTAACAATGAGGCTCGGACTCACTGGCATTAAGCGCTCAGACCGGCGGATGACTCAAGGCGGAGTTGGCTGGGAAGGAATAAGCAGAAATGGCTTGATGTTGTAATTGAATTCGCCTTGAAGTATAGGCTTCCCATGAGTGTTCCTGAGCCCAGCAGAGTGCTTGTTCTGGCCTCAGGGTGAAGAGACTGGAACTGCGAAGGCGTTTCCGTAACAGTTCCCCTCGCAGACGAGGCTGTGCTGATGATGTTGATCGCATCGAATTGAGATTTTTAGGGGCTGCTGAATGACTGTTTCTCCTCAACCACCACAAGAGTCTGGTATGCTCAGGGTTGAGTCTATGTCTTGATCTCGGTGAGTAAATATATCTCTATGGTATTTAATTCTCAAGTCAATGAGCCTGTAGATTCCACACTCATTCGTGAAGTCCGTTCCCGGAGCTGAGGACCAAGCTCCGTATTCTCTCAACCACCAAACGCCCGACTGGCATCTATCAACATGGGGGCATACTATGACGAGATAGAAATTGAGGATATGGCTTGGGATGACGAAAAGAAAGTCTTCCACTACCCATGTCCCTGCGGCGACCGCTTCGAAATCTCACGCAAGCAGTTGAAGGATTATGAAGATGTTGCGACCTGCCCGAGCTGCAGCCTTATTATTCGAGTTATCTTCGACCCCGTAAGTCTTGCTATACTTTAACTCTTATTACATTGTGCTGATATCTGGACTTCAGCTTGATTTCGAGGACGATCCGTCTGATGATGAAGAGGGAGAAAGTGCGGAGGAGGAGGATGAAGACGAGGAGGATACTTCCGATTCCGATGAGGCATTTGAGGATGCCCTTGACAAGTTGACTCTGGAAGACAAGCCAGAGCCAGCTTCAAAGACCGCAGCGACCCTAGTATCCGCTGTAGCTGCTTAATAAATCTATCTTTGAACGTCCATTGTCATACACGTTGGATCCGCGGGTACTTGCAATCATCATTGTATACATGTATGCGCTGCTCTCTACTTAGCTTATGGTTATCCACTTGAGTGCATCGCAGGGCCAGACTGCGACTTGCGCCCAAGTTGGCGGAAGCATTGGCTGCATCTGATCCCAGTGATCTCGACATACAGGTTCGCAGTGCTTGAACTTCGTTGAGACCACCAGGCTCTTCCGACGCGATATACGTTTCCACCGCTGTTGTCGGATAGGCCCTCTGTCCTCCTGAAACTATGCTGCCGAGAGTGACAGTGCCGCAGGTGACCTCCATGGTAAGGAAGTTATGAAATTGTCCTCACATGTCATCTGAGATCATGAGCAGGGTCCCCGGCGGTCAGACAACAGCCAGGCGCCGATTCTTGGAAGCGCCTCTGCAACTTTTAGGGACCATTTTCCTCTGGCACACCAAGCCCTGCTAGCTTCCGTTGCAGGAGACACCACCATCATACAGCAGTCAGGCGGCCTCATGTCCAACGCAGAAAACATCCAGATAACCGGCGGTAATTTCGTTGACATTGGCCGCGACATGGTGACCAACTACAATTTCAATGGATCCAGTGCTTCTCCAGTCCCAGTCATCACGACAATTCTGGAGATGCTACCTGCTGCAAACTTCAGGCAAAAGCATCTAGATACGCTCGCCAAATGGACCGAAGGGACGTCGTTGTGGATTTTGAAGCATCGTCTATTTGAAGAGTGGTATGGGTCCGATGGCCCTGGGCTTCTGTGGGGAACGGGCATACGTAAGGATCGCTTCTTGTTCATTGCCTTTCGTCGCTGAACAGGATCTCTTTAGAGGGTGCCGGGAAGACTATCATGGCGTATGCGACAACTCTGTTTCATTGTGAAAGGTTTCTGACTCTATTTCAGTTCGCTTGTTATCAAATCGCTCGACAAACCTAGCGAAGTTTTGAAAAGTCGAATCTCTGTCGCCTACGTCTACATACGATACAGCGAACCCCTCTCACTCGGCGATATCCTAGGCGCACTTATCCGCCAGATGCTGGAGCGTTATGAAGATTTGCTCCCTGTGGTCGAATTGGTCTATGCGAAGCATCATCGTGAGCGCACACAGCCGACCGCGGAAGAACTCGTTGGGATCATGGTTGAGTGCCACAAGACATTCAACGTCAGCTTTTTCATCATTGACGGATTGGACGAAGCCCCATCGGATATCCAATATGCTCTCTTGAAAGCACTCACATCTCTGCGAGCGAAAGTGCTTGTCACTTCGCGACCGCTAGATCTTTTGCAGGCGAAGTTTCCAGATGCAAAGTTTCTCGAGATAGTTGCCAACAAGGCTGACATCGAGAAGCACATCAACGCAAAGATTAGCCAAGATCCTAAGCTTCGAGCCGTCCTAGAGCATGGCTCTCTGAAAAGCACAGCAATCGCTACTATCCAGAACAAATCGGAAGGAATGTGAGTGCTCTTCCATTGGGACTTAGCCATACGCGTTGCTCATATAGTTCACCAGGTTTTTGCATGCCTCCCTCCAAGTCGAAGCGTTACAGAACTGTGCGACGTCCAAGGATGCACACGAGGTTCTGGAACAGTTTCCTACCAAGATCGAAGACATCTACTCGGCAACGATGAGACGAATAATGGAGCAACCAAAGCACCACGCCGACGTGGCCCTCACCGTTCTTCTCTGGGTTACTTACGCTGAGAGGCCGCTCACAGTAACGGAACTCCAGCACGTTGCTGGTGTTTGCCCGAAGACCCTCAGGTTCGATCCTACAGGGGTTGTGGCAGAAAGCATCCTTGTGTCAGCTTGCTGCGGCCTTGTTGTGGTAGATGAGAAGACTAGACTAGTGCGACTGATTCGTATGTCTTCTACTTGCCTGATTCGACCATCTGTCAACTCACCAACGGCCTTAGATTACACGGCGCACGAATTCCTCAAGAAAATTATCCTCCAGTACTTCCCTGATCCCGACGGTTTTATTACCTCTGTCTGCATAGCGCATCTAGCTGCCTGCGGCTTCACCAAATCCACGATCGAATCGAAAGAAGCTCTCGACAACGCGTTGGCACAGGACCCCCTTCTTGCATACGCTCACGGTTCTTGGGTCCACCATGCACAGCGGTGTCACAACGACAAATCAGCTCCCCCCGTGGGTGATTTCATCCTTAGCTGCAAGTCCTACCCCGTCGAAATCCTCAATGGCTGTGACCTTTTAGGCCCTGACCACCTCATCGCATTTTATGACATCCCTCTCGACCTCCTCTCCTCCTCCTTACCTACCACCCACAGGAATGCAGCAACGCCGGTGTACGGCTTGACACCCCTGGCGGTCGCAGCATCAGCCAATAGATTATCCGTGCTTGATGACCTTCTTGCACTTCCCGAAGCAGAGGTCAACCACGGGGATTGGACTCCCCTGATTGTTGCTTGCTTCAAGGGATACCTTCCGCTAGTCCAGCGCTTGCTGACGATACCTGGAATTGACCTCAATGCGCTGAGCAAAAGCGGCACATCAGCCCTTCTCAGTGCATGCCGAAATGGTCATCTGGGTATCGTCCAAGCTCTCCTTGCTTCCCACGGAACCGACTTGAACATCAAGAACAGTAAAGGTGACACCCCGTTGTTACGCGCCGCCTCCGGCGGTCACGTTGAAATCGTCAAACTCTTGCTGGATGCTCCAGACATCCGCTTGAACGAAGTCAATGCAGACGGATGGACCGCACTGGGCTCCGCATGCTCTCGAGGACATCGAGCAATCGTTGAAATCCTGCTCCACCTTCCAGACATAGACGTCAACAAGACCGCCCACAACGGGTGGCCCCCTTTGGTGGCAGCCGTTCACCGTGGTCACGAAGCTATTGCCAAGATGCTGCTGCAGTCACGCACCATCAACGTCAACGCTACCAACGGGCATGGCGCATCCGCACTGCTCTGCGCAACTTCAAAATCCCACGTTCGCCTCATTGAAATGCTCCTCGCCGCCGCTGGCATCGACGTCAACCTTCCCAACATCAGGGGGGACGTTCCATTGACCACCGCTGCATCCCACGGCAACCTAGTTGTTACTGCACGTCTTCTGGGGTCACCGTCCATCAACGTCAACCAAGCAGGGGTTGAGGATTGGACTCCTTTAATGTTCGCCTCGCACTACGGGTTTGAAGCTGTCACGGAGCTACTTCTAGGTCATTCGATGGTAGAAGTCAACCAGCTGTCGGCTCAGGGCTCTTCAGCACTATTCCTTGCGTCTCGCAAAGGTCACATAAAGGTTGTTGAGTGGCTCATAAAGCATCCGAAGATCGCACCCAATATTCCAAACGCCAAGGGTGAGACACCCCTCACTATCGCGCTAGAAAACGGGCACACGGACGTTGCGAAGCTTCTTCTGCAGCTCCTTGGGATTGATGGCAACCCAAAGGCGGCTCTCATTTCGGCTGCCCGTGACGGTCATCAAGACATCGTCATGATTTTCTTGTCCGTCACAGGAATCGATGTCAACTTGAAGACTACCGCAGACGGGATGTCAGCGCTGATGTGGGCGTGCAGTAAAGGCTACCTGCCTATCGTTCAGACGCTGCTTGATGCTCCTGGTGTCGAGCTCAACGCAAGAAACCTGAAAGGAGAAACACCCCTTTTCCTCGCATCTGCCCATGGGCACGTCGGCGTGGTCGATCTCCTTCTCCGTTCACCAGGGGTCGACGTGAACTTGCCGAATACTCGCGGAACGACCCCATTAATAGCAGCAGCCGCCTATGGCAGCGAATCCATCGTCAAGTTATTGATTAGAAGTCATCACGTCGACGTCAATTGCCTAACCCCGAGTGGATCGACTGCGCTTGGTCTCGCGTCCCAGCACGGCCATGCAGGCGTCGTCCGAATGCTTCTTGCAGCCTCCACTGATACTATCAACACCTGCAATGCAAAACGAGAAACTCCTCTGCATCTTGCGGTGCTAAACGAGCATGCAGATATCGTAGAAATCTTTCTGGAGTCGTCCAGCACAGACCCCAACATCTGCAGCTCTGACGGGTTGTCCCCCTTGATGATGGCGGCCTACCGGGGCTCTGAGCCGATTGTGAAGCTATTCAAGGATCTCGCTCGACACAAGGCTGACGTGAATCTGGCCAGCGTTGACGGCGGTTCGGCCCTGCTCTGGGGAGCTCGGAAGGGGTTTGAGCAGATAGTTCGCCATATCCTCGAATTTCCCAACGTCAACGTGAACATACAGAACAAAAAGGGGGATACCCCCCTTCTCCTTGCGTCGACCAATGGCCATACTTCGACGGTTGCCCTCATCTTATCCGCATCAGGAACCCAAGTCAACCTACCAAGTGCAAAAGGATGGACTCCGTTGATGGTCGCATCCTCCCAAGGGCACGAAGATGTTGTACAGCTTCTCCTGGATGCTCCCGACCTCGATGTCAATTTCACAAGGAAGGATGGGTGCGCCGCACTCATCTCAGCAGCACAAGAGGGCCGGGCAGGCATAACACGCTTACTTTTGTCGAAGGATGGAATCAACGTCAACCAAACCGCAAGGAATGGGTGGTCTGCACTGCTTTTTGCATGTCGAAATGGCCATGAGGAAGTTGTCGAGCTTCTCCTCCGCAGGTCGGACACTCGCATGGTTCCCGACGCATCGGGCTGGACACCTCTACTCCATGCGATTTACAACGGCCATCAGACTATCGTGAAGCGCTTACTTGAGGTGCCAGATGTTCAGACTGGCCTGAATACTGTAACTCAAAATGGGTGGTGGGCGTTAAGGGTAGCTTGTGCCAGAGGTCACTCTGGGATCGTCAGCATGCTTCTTGAAGTACCTGGCATCGATGTTACCATAGCTGGTCAGAAGGGAGAGACTGTTCTGTCAGAGGCCATTCAAAAAGGACATCCAAATCGAGCGATCGTTCAAATGTTGATGCAGTTCAGGGCGAGGAGCGTTTAGTGTGTACAAGATGTAACTTCAAGTTCGAAAATAAATAAAGGAATACTGCCCCTCTTAATCACCTGGCGATTACCTTCAGCCACGTTCCACTGGCTCGATCGACGAATTTGTCTGTGTATAGACTGCCCAGGAGAACCCCCCCAGCTTCGGTACGCCCGGCAGAAGATCCAAGAAGAAAACCACACCAGCTGGCTGCTTGCTCCGGATAACCCTTCAGCCTACATCATGATCGTCCCACTACTAGCCAACTTATTCGACAGCTCCAATATTCTTACAATTCCCTCAACGTCGGCGTCAAAACTCAACCTACCAGGGGCAAAATTAGGGGGTCGATGGACGGATTGTTACACGTCGAAGTCACTGTAGTCTAAGTCTGCACTCTGTATCAGCATCTTGTTATTCCCTACCGTTTCCCTTTACGTGTTCGCCGAGCACGCAACGTTATATTTGAGTCTACAAGGGCCAATATGGGTACATGAGCCATATGTTGCACCATAGCTTCGCCGCGATTCGTAGCCTCCATCCCATTCAGCACGAAAATTGGCTGGTTCTGTCCGCATGTCTTGACTCTTGCTTGCGTCTTGTCTCGATTACTAACACATGATATGGCTCTGAGGTCCCCCTGGACCAGTGTTTAGATCTGAGTACAGCTGGTCGTTTCTGTTGAGAGTGCTAAATTCCTGCTGCATGAATAGGGTCGTCAAGCGATAAGATAAGATAGCAACGCCGTGGCTTGCAATCACCTTTTCCTTGTCCTTCTCATTCACGTCACGATCTCCTACAACAAGGTAATAAGAGATGGATTTCCAGTCGCTGAAGTCTCAACGCTCATCGCGTCTCTCGTCCAAACCATTCATTGCGTCAGTGCTTCCTGCTGCAGACAATAGGCATGATAATCCAGACCATGCAATATCTGCAAACGAGTCAAGAGTACCCTTTGCCGGGGAGAATCCGCAGGAAGAGCGCATCTCTGAATCTGAACCCTCTTCTCTGGTGAAGGATGCTCTGGAGGCACCTCAAGACTCTCCCGGCCCCAGCCAGTCATCAAGCGACAAAACGACCGGCTGGGATGCAGTCTTTACTTCCGTTCCGCCAACAGTTGGAATACGAACGACCACTGAAACGGGTCGCGGCTTATACTCACAGAGCGCGTTTAGACCAGGTCAGTAGCCTACCAATTGTTTTTCCTTGAGGCCCTGTCTCACCCACTGCGACAGGTGATACCATTATTGCTCTTCGCCCTCACATATCTGTCCTTTCAACGTCACACCTCGACTCCCATTGCTCAACCTGCTGCTCTCCTGCGGAAAATAGCCAGGCCCCGAAGCGCTGCGCAACGTGTAAAGTAGTCATGTATTGCGAAAAGGTACTCGCCGATACCGATCTGTTCGTCAGGTCAATAACCGTCTGTGCAAATGGTTTCTTAGGCATGTCAAGACCGTGATTGGCCCCAGCACAAGCAAGAATGCTCCGCGCTTAAGCAGTGGATGACCCAGTCTCCTCCAGATGCTTCTTCCCCTGCTGAGACTGGGCCACCGAACGATGCCATTCGAGCGTTGGCTCGTATCTTGTGGCGCAAGGTGAAGCTTGGAACGGATTCCACATTTGTGGGTGTTTGACGGTCTTCCAGAAAACACCTTACCTGACTCCACCCCATAGTCAAAAGAATACGAGGCCATGCAATCGCGTACGTAACCTAGCGAATACCCTGCGTGGGTGCTGAGAGCTGAGTAGATCGGACAAGTAAACCCAGCGATCCATCGACTCAAGAAGCAGAAACCACCACACATCTAGCTCACGGGCTCATTCAATACATGGGCCTGAAGTCTCCTCAAGACCTACAGCCGTTTGGCATCCGTAGCGCGGGTGATCTAGTGGATCTGGTTTCACGGGTGCGTGGGCTACTGTTGAGACTAGCTCTTGAGGTGACTTCTTCTGCGTAACAGTTCATGTCCAACACCTTCACACTTGCCACACCCTCGCTCTCTCCCATTGGCGCTTGCGTCTCGCCTGCTGTTGCCCTGATCAACCACTCGTGCGACCCCAATGCTGTTGTTGTCTTCCCTCGAAGTGCAAGCTCAAATGAACATGAGCCGGTCTTGCAGGTTGTAGCCATCAAGGCGATTCAGCCCGGAGAAGAGGCATGTTAGCATGTCTAAACTTGACAGGATACATATTGACTGAGATTCAAGATTTTGACCTCATACGTTGATACCACTCTACCAAGACCTCTGCGCCGTCAAGCTTTGAAGGAAACATACCACTTCGTGTGCAAGTGTACACTCTGCGTGCCAAAAGGTAAAGCGGACATTGATATGAGGGAAGCGATGTACTGCCCAAGAAGATGTGGAGGCTTCTGCTTGTTACCCACTGAGCGTGAGCACGCTATGATCAATCTCTCAGCGGTATTCTAACATCAGAACGTGCAGAAGATACGCAGGCACACTGCTTACGCTGCGGTGCGCCTCTTCGTGATCCCGATCCTGTTCTGGACGTCTTGAGAATTGGGCAGGAAGGATTGGAGAAGGCAGAGAGAGTTCAATCATCTGGTTGGTGTACACGGACATCTACGTGTACCATAACTGACGAAGCCACGTTCAGATCCTCAAAAGGCCTTTCAGCTGACCTCGAATCTTATCCCCCTTCTCGTATCTGCTGGCCTGGTTCCGGGAGCGCATCCCCTGTTGGCGCTAACAAGACTCCATACCACCTTCCTGATCGATCAACTGGGTGCCAGCTTGTCGAGCTCCTTCTCGGGTGGTGGGTGACCCCCTTCTTTCTGCTTCTCATCGTGACTGACCAAGATCTATCTAGGTCAGGCGGACGAGCACATCATCTCGCCAGCCCTTCAAGATTCTGGTAATGGAGAAGGGTTGGAGCAAGCCCAGACATTACTCGACGACGCCATCCGCTTCTCGACGCGCTCCTTCTCAGGACTCACTCAGATCTTGACTTATGGGCACCCAGTTCGAGGTGTCACTTTGGCTGAACTGGGGAAGCTGCTGACAGTCGACGAGCCAAAGCCTCAACATTTGCAGAGTCCGGGCGGCTCAAAAACGCCTCAGGCACCAGGGCCTCCTTCTCCTGACTTGAACCCAAACTCCTCGGCATACCCGCCCTCAGGCCCTGCCCGTCTCAAACTCGCACATCAAACCCTGTTGCAAGCGTTGCAGGAGTTGACAATCGGTTTCGGTGCAGGGAAGCATGCCGGAGGGCAGACTGGTGAGGAGGTTAGAAGGATGATTGTAGATGTTGAGAAGGAGCTGAGTGTCTGGAAAGACGGAGTTAGGAATGCTTTGGAGGATCAACGTCAGGCGCAGCGCCCAACTGGAAGGTGATTGCATGCTTTGATTGTTGTTGTAATTGAACTACTAAGAATACAATGGATGCTATTTCCGGTTAATTATTGTGCTCTGTGCAGTAGGCTTTGAATCGAGGCCCGTAGCAAAGTCCTCGTAATCGACGGTTACCTGTTTCTCAACCATAACCTTCTCCCTTCCTAAGCCTCTGAAGCCCCAGCTGTATTGAGGCTCCCTCGTCGATACGCGGGATACACGAGAAGGCGACGTTGCGAGCGGCTGTTCAATCGACATCGCGTCGACAGTCTCCATATCTAGGAAGGAGCGGCGGTCGACTTTCAACGGTATTTGCGGAGCGTCCGTTGCGATGGTAGATTCCACAGAGGCGTGGCTATCAAACAAACTCCTGTAATTCTCGTCGTCCAGATCCAGGGATACCTCCTGGAGGCCTCGAAGGACGGTGTCAAGGATGTCGTTTCTCCAGTCTTCGATTCGTTCGGTAGGATCGAAAGGGGAGCCGTAGCCCATGGGTTTGCGAGGTGAAGATAATGGCTCGGGTAGGCCGAATTTGAGGGTGTGGGGAAGACTTGGAGACGGAGGCAGGTCTTTCAATCCCGTTGTGGTCGATGTCGTGACTGTCATACGGGCGATTTCGCTTGCATGTCTGGGCTTTGTTCGGTCAGCCATCGTGGAAGGCTTTCTGGGAGCTTTCACAGACGAGTAGGTTGACGGAGGACGAGTCCAAACACGGGCCTCCGAGCTGGAGCCTCGCAATGATGGGGCTAGAGCCTCAGGAGAGGGTTTCAAGAAATCCGGGGATGTCATGGAGGATGCTGCTGTAAAACCGGTCTTCGCGATCGAAGTCGCAGTCGGAAAGCTGCCTGGACTCCGAGTCAAGGGGAGAGAGATTGTGAGCTTCTTTTCAGGGATGCTGGGAACTTCCTGCGGTGATGGCCCTAGGAGTGCTGAAGAAGAGGTAAGCCTGGACAGTTTCTTCAGTATCTGCGCGGCATGTGAACTAGAGTCATTGGGGATAGCTCGCTTGTTTCCATACGCCACATCGGAATGAGGCCGATCTTGAAGGCCAGTGGAAGGTTGTGCAAACGCGGAAGAGGCGAGTGATGAAGGTCTTGAGGGCGGTGGTAGAGGAAACTGGACCAAAAGATCCAGAAGCTTAGCCGACTGCTTTGGGCTCAAGGTATGATCTTCTGGGGATTCTATGGAGCGTTGTTTAGCGTGCAGTCCTTGTGGGAATCATCCCGACACTCACGATGGCAGAAGTCGAGACTATTGACCACTGTACGAGATGTATCGCTACCCTCAAGAGTGCCCAGAAAGGTAGTGTTTGTATTCTCAGCATCGTCTGAGAGGCTGACCTCCACAAAGTCGTCTGCTTCAAAGGCCCGGGTTGAACCACATTGAGTACGCGGATGTGCACGAATGTCCAGAGTGATTTCGTGTACGATTGGGTGCGCCTCTATCATCCCCATGTCTTTTTGAGTACATACTCTTCAAGGTTCTGAACAGCAGACGAACCAGATGCAGCGTTTTCCCCATTGTTTACGCCTTCCTCGATGTCAGTGGCATGGCGGCCAAGCTTTCGCGTGCAGAGGTCGTTGATGAATTTAAGGAAAGTGAGTATAGGCTCAAAGACCCTGATAAAGAGCGTCAGTAACATATCGAAGCTAGGAGGAATGACCAAAAGCTTACACCAGGATGCGACCTGACAATTATATGTATGCTGCTTTCAATATGGACGGGCATGGCTGGCAAGTATGGTGGGCAGGTATCCCAGCAGGAGAGCAGAGGGCATCCTGTTTCGAGACCGCCTCAAGCACGCTGAGAAGTATGCATGTTATGGAGGGTAAGACATATGGGCTTCAATGTTCTCTGGTTTGGGCGCAAACATGAATGGACGGAAGTCAAGAAGCATCCGTCGATCCTGATCCGTGCTATTTGACAGGATCTTCCGTGTCAAACATCGGCGTCAATAGCGGACTCTGATCAATCATCGATCTGCCCCTAAATCCTCTTTATCCTGGATCTGACCTCAATCCTTCAGCATGCCGTATAGCCCAGCTTTCCGTATACCAAAGCAATAGCAGCTTGAAGTTTATCTCTGATCTTCTGGTGAGCTTCCACCAGGTCCCACAATTTGAAGATCAACTCATTTCTGTGGAACAGAAGCGCGACTTGATCACATTCCCCGTCGGAATTCTTCTTAATTGCCGCCAGATTCTCGTTCACGTCACACGGGCAATACAAAGCACACAATCGAAACATCTATCGGGTGGTTCATTGTCACTGACACACACCATATGCGATCGTGTTCCACTGGAATTGTCGCGATAATCCAATCGCTGGACATCTACCAGCTGTGATTCCCAACTTCCGGTTCTCCCAATCCTTCTTCTTCTCTCGCGATCTCAAACCCAAGAGATCTGATATAGAGACCCACCGGGATGGCTCAGATGAGTCGTTCACCAGTCCTACCCACAGCAGGGACAGGTGGTATACCCGCCGAGCTTCTCTCTGAAATATTCCTCCACTGTGCCGATGGTGATGTCGACATGACGAACACCATCCACACTCCCCTTCTTCTCTCTCAGATCTGCACAAGGTGGCGCGAGACAGCGTTCGCGACACCGCGACTATGGTCTCGACTGTCGCTGCAATTTAACGCACCCCCGACTTCGACACCATCCCTCGTCCAGCTTGTCCAAGCCTGGATGACTAGATCCGGTGGATGCCCATTGACAGTATATGTCTTTTGGGAATCCCCACCGTTCACCTCGACGCATCCGGTCCTCGATGTCCTCGCAGCCTACTCCTCGCGTTGGGCACAGATGTTCTTCTACATGCCCTTCAGCGCGTTCAAGGCTCTCTCGTTCATCCGAGGCAAGATGCCGCTGTTGACCGAGCTTTCCCTTGGCACGGTCAAAGACGATACCCCAGCCTCAAGCTCGCTCGTAGGCAAACTTGACGTATTCAGTGATGCACCTACCCTTCGTTCGCTGGAATGCGTAAACTTCTCCCTTGATCTTCAAGTTTCCGTGGGGGAAGCTCAAGGAGATCCCGATGATGGCAGTGACGATCGACGAGTTCCTCGATATCCTCCTGCAGACATCTCGTCTGGAAGAGGGCGGCTTCATCTTCCTCGATGGATCGACCTTTTTCGATGTTCACAACCAACAGCTCCGAATCACACACGACTCGCTGAAATCGTTCACAATCATGACGCCTCCGTGGAACGAACAGGTCGATCTCCGTAATCTCTTCACGCAGCTCACCTTTCCAGCCCTCGAGAAGCTCGTCATTTGCAACCTGCAATCCAAATTTGGCATTGGGTTTGGGCGATTCTTGTCGAGATTGCGGAGTCTGAAGACTCTTCACCTTCGCAAGACGGCCTTGACCGATCATGAGCTCGCGGAAGGTCTTCAGCATCTACCTAACCTCACCACGTTGATCATCTATTCTGCACCCCAGCATGCGCCCACCGTGACGAACCATCTGCTTTCTGCAATGTCTTGGTCATCGGTGTCTGCAGGAAGTAATGGGGTTTCCAAGCTGCGACAGAACCTTCTCCCTGCCTTGACGTGGCTTGAGATCAGCATCGATTATAATGTTGCTGATGCATTTCTAGAGATGGTCAGGTCGAGGATGTTACCCAGCACACCTGGACTGGAGAAGCTGTGTACCCTCTTCAACGACTCGACCAATATCGACCCCGAGGTGCCTTCAGCGGCTGCTCCTGAACTAATGACAGCGAAAGAACGGCCTGCTCGACTGGAAAATATCCGTACACGACCCACTGAGGAACTTCCAGAGAGAGTTTACACTGGGTTGGCAGAGATCGCCTCCTTCGGGGTCGAGATCAGTGTTGAAGACCTGACCTGACTCGACCATTCGCCTCACCTTTGAGGCCATTCATACCTACGACGACGACGATTCTTGTCATTTCTCTTTCATTTCTCGGTTTGCTTTCGATAATGACACATGCCATTCATACGCTGCACCCGCTTTCTTCAAACCCCCCTATGTAAATCGATCGTCTACTGTACTTTACTCATCATCATCATCATTATCGCACTTTGTTGTTCTTATTGCTGTTTAGTCTTCTCGTTCCAGCTATAGGCGGTATTTCCGTCAGTCAATGATTATCACCCCTCTTCCGTTTTGTGTCACGTACATGTCTTGGAACCACCGCCAGAGAACGGAGAAGGTCAAGCCTTGCAGGCCGTTTGCGAGGATTCGGGTCTTGAGGCCTCGTCCGAAGAGTCCTTGCCATCCGTCGACTCGCAGAACGGTTCTGGCAGCTTCTAGGTACCCAATGCGGGTATCGTTGACTTGTCGGTATGTCTTGACGACTCGTAGCGAGTTTGAGATTGTATCGGACACGACTGACGCTACGAAGCCAATGAAGGCACGTCGTGCAAGTTTCTCGAACGTGGTATGTGCCAGAGGGAGATTGGCGTCTAGGTAATTGTACGTCCCAAACCACTGCATTCTTTCTGTTAGCATCTCTGCTCCGATGAGATGACAAGTAACTTACGGGATAGTGGCCAACAAAGGTGGCAGCAGCAGTAGCGAGTGCGCCATACCACATTGTCGTAATCCCGTACTTCTTGATCCTATTCTTCAAGATACCCCAGCCATCGCTGCCTTGTGCCTGCAGTGTCGTCTTGATAGTGTCTATCGGCGTCAGCACAATCCTAAACGCCGCTGCTGCCAACGATGCGAACACAGACTTGAGCAAGGTGGGCAGCTTGCGCATGTAAGGGTTGGACTGGAGAAGAGCGAGGATCCCTGCGTTGGCTGCTGTGTCTCCGAAGCGAGAGAGAGGGCCTTGGAAGAGTGCAGCTGTGAGGCCTTGGTAGAAGCGGGTGAAGCCTTGGGAGGCGAGGGTATGGTAGGCTGTTGAGGTGGATGTGCCGTAGCGGTATTGGTAGTTCATGATGGTTCGAAGGGGCTGTTAGAGTATCTTGTGAGTAGTTGAAGGGACCTGAGAGTTGTGGGGATTTACCATGAACATGAAGACTTGTAAGAACATGGCTGGGCACATGCACGTTAGCAGTTGTTTCGTCGGATGATACCAGATTCGTTGGACGTACCAGCTGCACCGCTCAGTCCTCCACCAAGGGCACTTTTGAGAGCGCCTTTCAGGTCAAACTAGAGCAAAAGTCGTTCAGTGACTGAACAGATGGCTGTCCCATGCCCACAGGTGAAGAGACAGACCTCCACATTCCCGGACTCAATGAGGCCCTTGATGAGTAGAACCAGAGTTGCCGTTCCAACGAGAACGACGATTCCGTAGCCAATCCAAGTGTTCAGACCAGCCTTCCCATTCTCAGGTGGTTGGACGGGTTCTGGTGCACCTTCACCCACGAGAGGTGTGCTTTCTTCCTCTATACGTTCCTCGACATGTTGGGTTTCCTGTGGGCCAGGAGAGAGCAAGGGCTGGCGTTCAGGATCAGAAGTCGACATCCAGGTCAGGACCTTTGAGAGCTGGTTTGTGCTGAGGAGTTATATTCCAGAGTCGTCAGAGTTCATGAGATAAGGTGTTCAACGATGTGGCCCGTGGTGGTGGTATCATAATCGGGAAAGTGACGCGACAGCCGGCGCCTGTTCGCCTGTTCGTCTTATCTCATCATGTTCTTATCAAGCACTTCCCGAACGTCGAGCCAGGACTGGCTAACATGTAGGCTTACTAAGTGTTGCTTCTGGGTCTTTTGCTGCATACAACAAGAGTCAGCTGCCTGTCTCTTTTTGTGTATACCCGTTTCAAGTCTCCTGTGGCCTGGGGCAACTGATTGCTCCTGTATAGTCGAACTGTCAGTGGTCGGGAATGGTGCGGCCAGTAGGACTGCCTTGGGGACTACCTGTCCCCATGAGAGTTCTCTGCCGGCCAACTCTTGATACCGATACCCATCGTCGCCTCTTGAGTCTCTCTCTTCGTCCATAGTGCCTCGTATGTCCAACGAACAATCGCAAGGTAGGGGCAAACCAAGGAAGCGAGACATCTTTCAGGCACCTTTTCGGCAAGGGTTGCATTGGGCGGAGAGGCAGTTGGATGAGCTTCGAAGCAGGCCAGCATCTCCTCATCCCACTCGTCCCTCGAGCCCTCAGGCAACTGTGACCTGTACCCCCTCATATCCTCCACAGGGTATAGCCTTTTGCGTCATCATTTGTTCTCTCTCGCTGATGCCGATGTAGAAATCTCAAGCTCAAGCTCAGCTCAGGTCCCGAAAGTGACACCCTACCCTCACTCTCGGGAAAGCTTTGGTAAGAAGCCTCTACGTTCCTCCTAGCTTGCAAAGTCTGATGTTTCGCTCATATTTTCAGGTGAAAACACCCCTCAGGTTGTTCATTATGGGCACGTCTACAATATTGGAACAGCAGGGAACGTAGCTACCGGTGCAATCTATGGTGGGGAGCCAATGCAGACATGGAGCAGCAATTACAAGGGCTAATTCGAAACGCATGTAGGGTCTGTCACCATGATTTCGGACAACGACGAGTTCACGGTAGGTCCCATCACCTCGTCCTTTGGATGCTGCTCATCACACGTTTGTTTAGCTGAGGCTCCGCGACCTGCTGAAAGTCTCTTTCAAGGCCGACCACATGTACTATGCCAACAGTGACGAGATGACCCTGCGTCGCTGTAGCTGCACCCCTGGCACACGCATTGATATTCTACAAGGCGTCACGCACTGGGCCATTAACATGTCTCCTTGCGGCGAAAGAATCTATTGGCTCTCAGGTCAAGCAGGCGCAGGCAAGACCACCATTTCCTACACCGTCGCCCGGCAGTTCGAAAATCTCTTCACCGATGGAAACAGCAGGGTCATTCTAGGAGGAAGCTTTTTCTGTTCCCGCCAGTTCGTCGAAACAAGATCTGCCTCTGCAATCATTCGGACGATTGTCTATCACCTCGCACTCAGATCGAAGCCTTTCCGGGCTGCGTTAAAGGAGCATGGAAGGTTCGAGACGGTCGACCATGGCCCGAGATCGCAGCTTATGGGCCTCCTTGTCGAACCGTGGAGGCAGTCAGCACCAGAAAGGGAAGCTGGGAACGAGCCCTGCTACGTGATCCCTATCGACGCTTTGGACGAGCTGGAGGGAACTGGGGGAGTAGAATTCCTAAGCACATTGCTCGACGTTGTCGACGAGCAAGGCCTCTCAGGCCTCAAGTTCTTTGTCACGAGCCGGTCGGAGCCAGCTTTAGTCCAGCGAGTCGAAGCTTTTTCCAACAAACAAGTCTGCCGTCTTGAACAGGTACCACTCGAGGAGAGCAGCGCCGACATCAAGGTGTATCTGGAAGCAAACCTTGCCGAGTGCGCCACCACAGAACAGATCCAACAGCTCACATTGGACGCAGCGGGGCTATTCATCCATGCCGCTACCGTGGTGGAGTATGTGAAGGGACGTGACGTGGAGGAGAAAAAGAGTCTGCTGCAACGACTCCTCTCTACCTCATCTTCAAGCGCCCGTCGACCTTCCCGTGCGGCCACCGCGACTCTCGACAATCTCTACCTCCAGATTCTCACTACATCCCTTGTGGACCCGCGAGAGAGTGACGACGACGAAGCGTTCCAGGACTGTCTGTCGGTTCTCCACACGTTCGTCTGCGCCATTGAACGTACCTCAACGTCGGTTGCCGTCGATATCCTCAGTGCAAGTGGTGGTGAGGTCGATGCTGGTACCGCGAACGGCGTTCTACATCGGCTGTACGCTGTCCTCTACAGCCATGGCAGCCAGGTCATGTGGTTCCACAAGTCATTCCCTGACTTTCTCTTCGACAAACGCCGTTCCCAGAGATTCTTCTGCAACCAGGAACAGCACCACCGCCGTCTCGTGAGCGGGTGCTTTGACCTCATGAGCAAGCGTCTGCGGTTCAACATTGCCGATATCCCGACTTCCTACCAGCTGGACTGCGACAACCCAATGCTTTCGGCCTGTATTGAAGCCAACATCCCCAGGGCCCTGCGATACGCATGCGGGAATTGGAGTGCTCACCTCATCCTCACATCCCATGAATCACCGGATTGTCTCACCGAAAACCTCAACGAGTTCCTTCAGCTACAAGTCCTGTTCTGGATAGAGGCAATGAGCCTTTTGGGGCAGCGAGGGCGTTGCCAGGGCATGTTACGTGTTGCCCAGAGGTGGTCCCAAAACTCCAAGGTCAGTCCTATCTATGCAACGATCGATGCTAGTCATGCTAAAATCTATTCAAGGACCCAGCAGAGCTGGTCGGCAAGCTGGCGGAGGCAGCAGCGTTTGCAAGATATCATTGTACAAGCAAGGCTGCGCTGTCGACGCCCCACCTCTATCTATCGTCCCTTGCCACCTTCCCTCGACGTCCCGCCATGGTGCAGAACTGGAGACGGCAATTTGCGGGCATCCCTGGGTTTGTCAATGCACAAGGGGTCGATGGGTCATTGGTAGCGTCCATCATGGTCGGGAAGGTGACCGCCCTTGCTGTCTCCCCGGATAGCGCCACCATCGCAGCAGCGTTAGCTGATATGTCTATTCGAATTCGGGATCTCTCCACCGGGGAGGAGGTGATGATCCTCAAAGGCCATACCGGCAAGGTTCGGGCAGTAGCTTACTCCCCTGATGGAACCTGTCTTGTTTCCGGCTCAGGCGATGAATTACTTCGAGTTTGGGACCTGTCCACAGGCGAGGCGAAGGTCCTCGCGGGGCATACATCACGGGTCAATGCAGTCGCATACTCACCTGATGGAGGCTATATTGCTTCCGTCTCAGACGATAGATCAGTCCGGGTGTGGGACCTGTCTCAAGGCAAGGTGGTGACGGGCTTGAACACTTATCCCAGCCGGGTCTACGCAGTCGCCTACTCGCCTGGCGGAGCCCATGTTGCCTTTGGCGTAGAAGACAGTTCAGTCCGGGTATGGGATCTATCTACAGGCCAGGTGATGATATTCAAAGGCCATACTTCTACGGTTAATTCCGTTGCTTATTCGCCTGATGGAACCCGTGTTGCTTCTGGCTCGGATGACGGGTTACTCCTAATATGGGATCTGTCTACGGCGAAGGAGGTACAATTCTTCAGAGGCCGTTCGGGTCAAATCAAGTCAGTCGCGTATTCTCCGGACGGAACCCACGTCGTCTCTGTTACAGGCAATCAAGCCATCCAAATGTGGGACCTGTCCAAGGGAGAGGAGAGGGCCTTTCGGGACCATAACAGCGACACCCTAGTGGCTTACTTCCCTGACGGAACCCACCTTGTTTCTGCGTCACTTAACGGATCAGTTCGAGTGTGGGACGTGTCTAAGGGAGAAGAGGGGGTCCTCCAAGAAGACATGGGTATGGTCACGGCTGTTGCCTTCTCGCCGGATGGAACCCCTGTCGCCTTTGGCTCAAGAGGCAATTTGGCCGTTATGCGGGATTTGTTTACAGGGAAAGAGGCGGGTTTTCACGGCCATACCGACACGGTCGGTGCGCTTGCCTACTCACCCCGTGGAAGCCACGTTGTTGCTGGTTCAGATGATGGATCAATTCGGATCTGGGATGTATCTACGAGGGTGCAGACATTGGTATTCGAGGGACACACCAGTACCGTATACAAAGTGGTATTTTCCCCGGACGGGTCTCGTATCGTCTCTTGCTCAAGCGATGACAACCTCCGCGTATGGGACACGTCAACGGGAAAGGAGCTGGGGTCCCTGAACATCAACATGGTCGGCGCAGTGGCGCACTCTCCTAACCAGAACCGTGTTGCCTACGCCTCACCGTTGGATGAAACAGTACGAATATGGGATTGGTCGACGGACAAGGAGATTATGGTTCTCGATGTCTCTATACTTGCATTGGCCTACTCTCCTGATGGGCACCATGCTGCCACTAGCTCAACAGACTGTTCAGTTCAAGTGTGGGACTTAGCTACGGGAGTTGAGTTGATGGTCCTTGATGGTCATACCCACTGGGTCCGGGCAGTGGCCTACTCCCCTGATGGAACTCATATTGTCTCTGGCTCAGGGGACCAGTCAGTGCGACTGTGGGACTCGTCTAAGCGGGTTGAGGGAAAGATCCTCATGGGCCATACCCACTGGGTCTGGGGAGTGGCATGTTCTCCCGACGGGACCCATGTCGTCTCTTACTCTAGTGACCAATCCGCCCGGGTTTGGGACATTTCGCCTGAACACAGGCCCCGCTATGTGCTCCAGAAGGGCTCAGACAGCCGCTGCACTGGCTGGCTGCTTTCCCCTACCGATTCCTCAGCCCATCTCATGTTCGTCCCACCCGCAGCCAAGTTACCCGACGATTCCAATGTCCTCACTTTCCCAAAATCAGCTGTTCCTCACCTTGATTTTTCAAATGCCAGGCTTGGTGATAGATGGGCCGAGTGTTATACCCCAATGTCGTTGTAGCCAATATTATTTAGACTCATTCCTGTGCCATATTTTAAGATACATTGTAGTTTACCTGGGACTCTGTTTCATATGTATGTTTCTTTTATCTACATGCAGGATGTGTTTTTTTTGTTCCAGGGCTCTCATCGTTGTTGGTGCCCAACCCTTTTCAGACCGGTGATTGCAAACTTGAAGAATGCAAGGGCAACTTTCGCCCTTTCTCCACTCTATCAAAGAGCTCGGTGCTCAGTACTAGTGTAGAGCAAATCCCAAGTTATATTCAAGGTCGGGTTCCAGTCTTATCGGGGGCATTGCTTATCTTTGGGGACTGGCTATCGCACCAAGCTCGAGCTCCTTCCTTCACCTGAGTAACTCGATTTGTCCCTTTTTACGACACGAAGATTGCTGCGTTTTCGTTCCGAAGGCTTTCAAATGAAGGAGTAAGATAGAATGTGGAAGGGAATCATGAGTTTCAAAGTTGTAGAAGGAACGACAAGAGAATTGGAAAGGTTCGTCTCAGCGGGCGCCTATCAATATTTCTTGCAGCCATCACTTGCAAAATGATCAATTGCGCAGCCACGGCTTTGTTCCACACCATAACCTGGACCATCCATGGCCACCTCTACGAAGAACGAACTGCTCATTCCCCTCCACGTCTCCTACATCCAGAAACTGGGAGAAGTGAGTCCTCAGCAATGCTCTCCATCGGGCTGCATCGACGACTCACTCAAAGGGGCTCGGATAGAACAAGGATGACTTGACGTACCACCTTACTGCTCACCTGCGAATGAACGCGGTATATTGGGGCTTGACGGCTTTATGCGTTATGGGACATCAGGAAGCGCTGGATAGAGAGGAGATGATTGAATGGGTTATGAGCTGTTGGGACGAAGAACAAGGTGCGTTTCTTCAGCGTAGCATTCAGGACCGTAGCTGATCTCCGTTGCGCTTTGCGCACTTGTAGGAGGGTTCGGAGCCCATCCTGATCACGACGCCCATCTTCTCTCGACTCTTAGCGCCATTCAAATCCTCATCATACAGAGAGCATTGGACAGGATGGATGTAGACAGAGTGGTGAAATGTCGGTCGATCCTATGGCCTACTCTAAGACGACATCTGACGCCTCAACTAGATATCCTGTCTCTTCAACAGCCTTCTGGGACCTTTGCAGGCGACATCTGGGGAGAAATCGACACCCGGTTTCTCTACTGCGCAATGAACGCCCTCTCGCTCCTTGGTCGCCTGCATGAGCTTGACGCCCCGTTTCCTACCTCGGAAGGTGCATCGGAATCCAGAACCAGAAGAGACTTGACGATAGACTACATCAAACGATGCCAGAACTACGATGGAGGGTTTGGGAGCAATGTCGGTGCGGAGAGCCATGCTGCGCAAGGTAGGCCATCTCTTCGGTCTATGTATGGTCGCCCGAACGGAGAGATCACTGAATATCCATGAGTCTTTGTATGTACAGCGGCTTTGGCAATCCTGGATCGTCTCGACATCATCGATGTTGAAACACTAGGATGGTGGCTAAGCGAACGACAGCTTCCTAACGGAGGGCTAAACGGAAGGCCAGAAAAGTTGGAAGATGTGAGTTATACGTTGGAGCATGATGTCTCGAGACTGAACTAGCTGCTTCTTCTAGGTGTGCTACAGCTTCTGGGTGCTCTCGTCCCTCTCCATCATCAACAAGTTGACCTGGATCGATAGCAAGAAGTTGGAAGAGTTCATCCTGAGCGCACAGGTAAGGCTTCCACGGTTCTGAACGGCGTCTGAGCTTTGTCTAAGCTATATCCCAGGATACCGAAGGAGGTGGTATAGCTGATAGGCCATGCGACATGGTGGACGTGTTCCACACATTGTTCGGCGTTGCTGGTACGCGATTTACCTCTTCTCTGATTGTCGGGTCACTGACTCACTGGTTCCTTGCAGGTCTGTCTCTGCTTGGACACCCGAATCTTGTCGACCTCGATCCTGTGTATTGTATGCCTGCAAAGCTCATGGAGGAGAAAGGCCTACGGAAAGGTTGGGTTGCGCTTCCTCGCAGGGCTGCATGATATGTTGACTACCCATGTCGTACGTACGGAAATTGAGCATGATAATCTGATTGCGTTCGTCGGGCTGAAAAGCAGGCAAAAAAGTGGTGAGAGACACTTCCAACACACTCTCCACGAAAGAGCCGACAAAGATTCGAGTCTTCAAGCGAGGGTTTCCTCGAGTGACCCAGGCTGAGACAAAGACATAACCTTGCTAGTGTTACAGCTTCACGAGGGCCTTGGAAGAAAGCCCTAGAGACATATCACAGCGCAGGTGATTCCCGGGATGCATAGAATCGCAAAGTCTCCTCCAGGGCCCTCAATCCCAGCCATGCACCTCATGACCTAGTGACGCAGTTGCCAGGCGGTTCTTGGCAAGCAATTTCAAACAATTGTGGTACAGTATACCGGGGAAGTCAGGTATTAGAGTTTGCGGATAGGCTCCTCTGACCCTGTGGGGGTGGCGTATTGCTGCGCAGACTTGGCGACTCATTGAGACTTCGGGAAGGGGTTTTAAGCTCATTTGTTCTCGAAGATTGAAGCCTGGGCTTAGCCTGGTGCGAGCTTATTGGACTGCAGAGCGGCAGGTGCCCTCGGCATTCTTTCTGCAGTGCGTCATTTCCACCTGCTTCACCGTCAATGCATGGAACACATTGTTCTTACATTGGTCGTTATCACTTGAACCCAAGCTTTTGTTGGAGTCAGATTTTCTCCGTGTTTTGCTGCGGTTTAGAACTGTGGAGAGTCACCGTAACAGTGTTCAGAGTTCGAGCTTTGTGCGTTGCTCAGTTGTTCCTCTACACTGTAAATCAGTCTACAATGAAGCTTGTACTCGACTATGTCATTATGACGATAGATCCATGCTCGGGGAGCCGAATGGGGTACTCCACCAGTCCCCCTCACAACCCCGGATCATCCTCCATGACGCGGACGCACGTACTGTACCTCCTGATCATCGCATTACGCAGTTGTGCCACCGATCAAGTCCTAGTCGGATAGACGAGACCATGACGACTCCAGATTCTTTGACTTCGAAAAGGTATATAAACCCTCTTTCTATCGAGCTAGAATCCCCATCAACAAACATACACACTTTCTACTACTTCACTCGAACCAACTCACTTCATTCAATATGATGTCCAACAACTCTTCCAACCCCAGCAAGGCCTCTGGCCAGATGCACGCCGCCAAGGGTAGCGTCAAGGAGACTGTAAGTGTTTCTTGACCCCTGAGCATTGCACGGCGAACTTACAAGCGTCTGTTCGATAGCTCGGTACCACTTTCGGTGCCACTCATATGAAGCACGAAGGTGCCCAAGAGCACCGCGCTGGAGTCGCCGAGAAGGACGCTGCCAAGGCTCAGAACTACGCCGAGGGCACTGGCGATCGTATGACTGGCAAGAAGGACCAGGTCGTCGGCAGCTTGACCGGTGACCGCTCCCAGCAGCATGCTGGTAAGTCTTAGACCAAATTCCCTCCTACACTCCGGATCGCTGACGAGGATGGCTTCACAGGTGATATGCGCCACAAGAAGGGCGAGATCCAGCAAGACATGAACAAGTTCTAAATGCTCTCAATCACAATGAACTCCTAATACCAATTGTACTACCTTGTATTCTGTATTATTAGTCGAAATCTGTAGCAATATCATCTGTCCATGACATCATCAGGTCCCAGCCTGAGGCACTTGATCAGCGCTCAGTGCCTCATCGCCTTTCTTCCGGCCATCATGATTTTATCGACATTTGCCTTGTCGACTATGAGATGGCTGTCAGCGTCTCTGACAGGCATGAGTAACCGCAACGCACACCATTCCCCTTGAACCCTCGTCGTTCTTGAGCTCGAATAATGACTCTTCCAGACCTCCCAGCAGAACTATGGCTCGAAGTTCTATCATACTTCCCTCCAGCATTCGTCATGAATCTCATGGGCGTGAACAGGATGTTCTTCGAACTAGCCTTGGACTACAAATATGAGGAGCTGCAGCTGCTGTCGTGCAATGGGGCCGCTTTGAACAGCTTCCAACAACTCAGGTGAGTCTTCCAGCAGGAACACGATACTAAGGTTGACGCAACGACAGTCACGAGAACATTTCAAGACGCGTTCGGTGTCTTCTCCTGCGTCCGGATTTCCTACCAGTCCTTGAGGATGCAAACGACGACGGCCCTTCTCGGGGCAGCATTCATCAAGAGATACGGCCCTCCTGGTTCCCCTGGTTGAAGAAGAAACATCGACCATCTCCTTCTCCATCTCAGCCCCCGTCTCCCTCTATATCTCCCCCAGCGGTTTCACACCTCCACACTGTGGACCCAGCCAAGAAAACTCTTCAAGTTGCCACCGCAAACCTTGTCAAATGTCGCAACCTGCGAGAGGTCAAGATCGTCATCAGCGACTATGCTATTACCGCCAACTTCTCTAGGTTTCTTTCTACATTGTGGGGCACGGTGGGCAGCGGCTTGAGCAAACTTTGCATCCAGACAACGCACAGAAACGTGCCTGGGCTCTTGCGATCCGTCAGTAACCATCGAGAGAGGCTTTCTAACTTATCCTCTTTTGAGCTCACCATGATGCACCCGCGTCGTCCAACGACGTCCAAGGATGCTGCTCAGACTACCAATGCAATCACCCACTTCTTTACGTCCTTCAAGGATTCGCTATCATGGTTCTCCTTTTCGTCGTTCATCAACTACGACCTGTCACCTCTCTTCGACAAGCTTGGAAACCTGCAGCTCAATCTCAAGAGAATCGATCTCTATTTTGTGCTTTGCGACGCAACACTATCCAACCGCTCTTCCCTTGTTCACTTCCTCGCAAAGCAGGAAGATGCACTGGAACATCTTGTGCTTGACCCACGTCCGCGGCGCTCATCCGAGTTCTTCTTCCCTTACCCAAGCGAACTAGGCCAATTCCTCCTCACCGATTTTGCCAAGGTTCTTTTGCCGAACGTGAGGACGTTTCAAGTAGGCCACACAGAACTACCATCGACACTGGTCCCCAGCATCATGCCAAACCTGAGCAACCTCATCCTCAACACGGGCAATGATAACAGCCTTCGTACAGACCAACTCGGCCCACTCCTCACCGCTACCTTTGGCCAATTGATATCGCTAGAAGTATACCTCCAAGATTTCTCTCATGCCACACTCGGCCTCTTGGCACACTCCGCTCCCAATCTCCAACGCCTCACCCTAGGTTACTCGTGGTATGGAATATTTTTCGAGTATAGCGAAGGGATCGAGGCGATTGCAAGTAGAAGGCATGAGGGTTGGATGCTCGAGTATTTGAGATTGGGAGAGAGGGGGCAATGTGGAGAGATTCATCCGAGGCCAGTGATGATGGATGCCGTTGCGAAGACGGTGCCGATGAGGATGGTGGAGAAGGATAGGGAGTATCGGTGTTTATGTATACGGCCCAGGTACTAGGAAGGCAGGCACCACGTCGTATCTTAGCGTAAATCGAGCCCAGGGGATCAGTGGATGTAAATACGTGAGATTTAACTTAGGTTGCTACAAAATTACTTCACAAACCAAGCCTTGAAAGGTCCTCTATTCCTCAGGCCGTGGACAAAGGCACCGATACTCCCCATCCTTCTCTACCACTCCTTGCACCGTCTGCGCAACAGCATCCATCATCTTGATCCTCGGATGAACCTCCCCACACTCTCCCCTCTCTCCTAGCCTCAAATAATCGAGCATCCAACCATCTCGCCGATCAAACGACGGAATTTGGATCCGTTCGAACCTTCTCCCGCACCACCATTAATATGTTTGGAGTTACCAGATCGTGATGCTCAACGTAGATGCCAACGGCTGAGTAGCTCAAGGTGCGCCGGCGAAGGTGCGGAGCAGAGCTTGCTAAAAGATCAAGTGTGTCGCCGTTGAACTCGAATGGAGAGAGGACAGTCGTGATGACGGTCTCAGCGGTAATGAGGATATTGGCGGAGGAGAAAGAAAGAGGCTGCAACTAGAGCTGGCTGAAGCTTGGCTGTAGACAGGCTGCGGGTTTTTGCTGTGCATAGGGCGAGGTTGCAGAGATTTGGCATGATCGTCGAAACTAGCGTTTGCGGTAGAAGCGTATAGACTGCGTGAAAAGTCCGAACGTTTGGCAGGCAAAGTCAAACAAAGTCGCTGTGGAACAGGAATTGGCCAAGATGGGGGGGAGAAGTCGTGTGCGTATCGATGACGTGCGTCAAGTACGAAATGCTTGAGTGTCTTCCTCTGTCTTGAGGGCAAGTGAACGAGGGACGAGAGGGACGACCCCGTTACATCGCAAAGAGAGTGTGAGCTTCGTCAATTTGAGCAGGTCTAGCAATCAGAGTCTTTCAAATAGAGCTGAGAGATCGTAGACGAAGAACGAAGAGAATGATAACGAGGATAGAGCGGCGAAATGGATGATGGCATCTGTGGCGTCCATTGGCGCTGGACCTCGACGAGGATCCATCACGGTGAGCTCGAAGAAGGACAACTTGGATGGTCTCTCGATTGTCAACGACGGATCGCAAGAGCACAGGCACGCTCCTATGTAGACTATTGCCTACATTACTCCACGATGAAGAGTGAAAAGTGGAAAGGATGAGGGCAATACTGTTGTCGCCAATGATGATTTTGACCTCTCACAGGTTGCAGCATTTGGCCAGGTTCGCGGTGGCAACCTGAAAAGTCTTGCTAACTGTGAGTGGGCCAATTGCGTCCCTCAAGGACACAGGGGGAGAGGAAACTAAGCAGCTCTGCAGCTTCTTCAACCAGGGGAAACGTGAAGGCCGTTGATCCCTTGTACTACTGTTGTTGCCCAATGTGCCATCAATATCCTCATGCTCAATGCCTAGCAGGAAGTCTGTGTGTAGTAAAAGACACCGAACTCGTCTTGAGATATGTTCGTGGCTGTCTCCTTGTTAACCTCGGGTGATGGTACCCTGCTGAAAGAAAGTGGTACAATATCATGATCGGGAAAGCCGCGATGCGATGCCGCCACACCCGTTTTGTTCATGTTCCTATCGAGCAGCGTCCACTTCCCGGAACGTCGATTCGAGAACTGGCTAAAATTTGGGCTAAAAATGCCGCTTCTAGGTCAAGTTGTTGCACATACAAAAGAGCCAGTCCGGTGTTCTCGACAACCCTCTGGACTTGTGTTGGGTGTTGGACCAAACCACAAAACGGGGTTAGGAGTCGGAGCTCCCAATGGTTATACCGTATTATATACCCGTTCACCGCACTCCTTGTCTCATATCTACCACCATGAATATAGCACTTGAGCCACCTATTCTTTCTCGACCGCCTATCTACATAGGTCCTACCCCCCTTCCTCTCAACAAATGGAACCGTGACAGCAAGAATGCTGACGAGGCTGTCTTGTTCGAGGCGTACGAAACCTGCCTAAGTATGGAGTCTGGTGCCACTGGTGTCTTGGACTTGATGTACGCTCGCATCTTGGGATACGTCCTCCTGCATGTGCCCCTTGATACGGGTCGAACTTGTATTGCACACGAAATTCTCGATTGCCAAGCAGATCTTTCCAAGTTCCAAAGCCTCGCTCAACGCTATCAATCTCTCCTCCGGGCTTGTTAGTCAGTCACCTATTCCAAGGGTGCCACTTGTGCTTATCCTTCTTTCAGTTCGTCGACACGGTTCAGCGAGCTCGGAACCGAGCTATCGTTATGGCTACTCGTTACATGATCTGGAGGAGATCTTTCTCACTGGCAAAGTACAAATGCCAATAGCAAGCCATTCAGCTGCCAAACAAGCGGTGCGCATTACTTGGGAAAATCCAGCATTAACACGACTAAACTAGACTTTTAGGCCTTGAGGCGAGACACCTTCAAATGCCTTGTCACCGGCCGTCACGACTCCGATTACCTTGAATACTGC
Source organism: Coprinopsis sp. MPI-PUGE-AT-0042 (assembly GCA_020736565.1). Classification (NCBI taxonomy): domain Eukaryota; kingdom Fungi; phylum Basidiomycota; class Agaricomycetes; order Agaricales; family Psathyrellaceae; genus Coprinopsis; species Coprinopsis sp. MPI-PUGE-AT-0042. The sequence goes on along the minus strand of JAHBOF010000233.1, from coordinate 68,259 downwards.
ATACGCAGCGGACGCCCCATACCCGATGGACCAGCCATCCAGACCGTTGCTGCGCATATTTTGCCGCGGCATATCAATGGAATCTCTCGGCCAAACACAACCTTTAAGGTTTGCCGTGTTCCAACCTTTTCGTTGTATAGTTCCTCATGGATCACAGTCAGAATCGTGGAGCACTATCATGTATTCGCAGCTCAAGCATTTCGGTGTCGATTTTGAGGAGTTGAATGGTGCGGGGATCCACGACCTTGGAAATATAATGACCATGGGTATCGATGTGCATCATCATTTCGACAACTTGAGACTATGGTTTGAAGTTGATCCTGTTCGTTGTTTCTCCTCGCTTGCTGAGAATTGATAGACTGAATATTCCCCAGTATCATGCAGATGGCCGCCATTTTGTCACCCATGCGCAGATGGCAGCGCTCTTGCCTGAAAATCGGCACGTTATCTTTCCCGACACCGACCCTAGCAAGAACCTCGAGCTACCAAAATCCAACTTCCTCAAAGCGCATGGTGCTGTATGTCGAACTGCACACCTCTCTGGTTTCATGGAATTCATGGACAGCTGCGAGGAAGGTGTTGCCTCTGATCAATCAGATGCTCGAGCAGCCGTGGCAAGTGAAGTGTCCTTGGCACAGTCAGAGATGTGTTCGAGTGTTACGCCAGCTTTCCACCATGTCGCACCTGTGGGTGGTTGAATACTTGTGTTATTGAGGGTTACATTTACCTTTGTACATTACATTTCTATCCGATTGACTCTTCCAACACCTTTATTTAGCTATATGAAGATATAATGCACCAGATCGAACACCAAACTCTGTTCTCACCAGCATCCTGAAGGCAGCAGTGTCGATAATCCGAGTAGCCGATGCATATTCCATTGTACCCTATTCACATACTCAAAGGTTGTATCCGCCATGCTTTGTATAAGTGAACGCCTTTGGCCAGTGGCGCTTGCTTGTTCCCAAAGGTGCAGATTCATAGGCTTGCATGGCTCAAGCGCTCACCTGGGCGACTGAATGCAATGGACTCGGAATACCTTTTATCGTCGAGTTAGCCCTCAACTTCACGCCAATTGCTGGAGCCAACTTGCCATGAGCACTGGGGCGAGTTGAAGGTGGTGGTGTAGATGCGTCGGGCTGTCGGTGCTTATCATGAATGATGATTTCATTAAGTTGGTAAGACGGGCCAAAAATCGATATCGTTCAAAGAATAGCTTCAGTAGTTATGATAAACTAGCAAGTCGTAATTTACTACACGTCCATTGAGAAATAAATGTTCACAAATAAAAAAAGCAAGGTCCTTTGTAAATAAACCCTTCGCAAGGCAAAATAAATGCAATGAGGGAACGAAAATGCAATGCGGCAACGAAAAAGGTTCCTCGACCACAGCCAAGGGAAACGAACGACAATCCAAATCAAACAACACCCTCAACCCCCATCCAAGGCGACGGCACACACTCGTCCCGAGACGGAGCTCGGAAAACCACACCAACTATGTCCAAGCCCAGCTCTTCCATCCGCTTGAAGCGAGCCTTGACGTCTGGACGTTCTTGCGCTGTGAATGTGCATTTGACGGAGCGGAGGCGGGCGATGGAGACTTCTGGGAGGGGTGGTAGGAGGTCGGCAGGGGGAGAGGAGGGTGAGGTGGTGGTAGTTGACGGAAGGTCGAGGAGGTTATCGTTTGTGCGTGAAAAGGAAGGGAGGATTCCTTCCACTGAAGCAGCAGAGGGAATGGGGAGGGAAGAATCCACAGCTGAGGCTGAACACTCCTCCGCTCGCGACGACACATCCGCTCCGTCAAGGCTGGAAGGTGGCTCAACTTCCAGCGGCACAGGATCAGGCAAGAACCTCGACTCTACAAACCGACAAAACGTCTCCTGCGACCCAAACGACGCTGCAAACTCGAAATCCGTCAGACTCGGAAGCAGCGGTTCTTGTTGCCTTTGGTATTGCCGCCCCGACCGTCTTGCCTTGGCAGGTTCTCCAGCATGACTCTCCTCTTCGTGCCTAGTCGAGAGAGGCGAAGGAGACCTCAGCGAAGTGTCGTCCGCATCTTCGACCATTGTCCAGCTGGAAGTAGCAGGCGAGGCAGGCATGGACTGCATGCCTTTCCCCTCCTCATCGTCATCTTCTCTTTGACCGCCCGAATCGGAATCGTCGAGGGCGAGACTATTCCACCCCCTCTCAACCGTCAACGCCTGCAAAATCCGATCCTCCACACACACTTTTCGTTTTCCCTTTCCTCCGCCTCCGCCTCCCCTTCCCCCTCTCCTCCTCGCCGCAACCGGACTAAACCCAATCCTGGCCCCATAATCTCTCAAGACCAATTCCGTCAGGCCAGGCATAAGCTTCATACATCCCACCAGCTCCTTTTCGAAGATCGTGATGGACTCCAAGCGGAGTTTTTCGAGTGTGCAGAGCGAGTTGAGCAAGAGGGATTTGAGACCGTAGAGAGGTTCGTGTAGGTGCGTTTGGGCTGGGAAGGAGGGTTCAGTCCATGGGTAAGGGGGCATTACTGCTACTTGAGGTAATGGAGGCGGAGGAGGAGGAGGGGCGAGTGGTAGTGGTAGTGGTAGTAGCAAGTCAGCTTGAGAAGAGGGAGTGGAATGAGGGGAGCTGCTTGGTTCCGGGAGGTTGAGGTCGAGTCCTTCGACGGCACCACCATCGGATATCGATTCGTCGTCCTCATCGTCGTCGTCGTCGTCGCTCTCGAAATGCCCTGGCCGACTGGAACGTCCAAAGATGGACAGCTCCTTCAACTTGGGTGCCCGAATGTTGGCCAGGACACTCGTCATATGGAACGTACTCTTCAGCTTCTGGTCCCCATCCACACATAGACTCGTCAACTCGGGGAGTGTGATGGGATAATCAACCATCCACTTGTCCTTTCCTCCTCCTCCACCATTTCCATCAGAAAGAGTCGCACTGAGCGGATGAGGAGGGATGCCAGCTGCAGTGACTGACAAGGGCAGCTTGAGCGTACACGATTGCAGTGAAGTGCAGCGTTCGAGAGTCTGCAACATGTCTCGGCAGTCTGCAAAGAAGAATGAGACGTTGGCTTCGAGGTAGAGCGAGGTGAGTTGGTCCCAGGCGAGCGTTGGGGGTATGCGGAGTGCACCAGTGAAGAAAGTCAGGTTCAGACTCTTGAGTGAAGGCGCGGATGCTACGAATTGGAGGTGCTCTGGCCACGAGACCAGCGGGAGGTTGCTGTTGGAAACGGCTGGAGGGGTGGGATCAAAGTCTTCATAGTTTGACCGGTTGTCGGTTAGGTTTATGCTTTCGAGGAGTGGGACGTCGTCGGCGCTTAGCGCAGCGAACGCTCTACACATCCGGAGAGGCATCTGAAACTCGACCTTTTTCCAGCGTTTTGAGAGCGGGACGAGCAAGCTCAAAAGCTCGCCACATAGCGCCGTCTCTTCCGCTCCGTCACTCCCGAACCAGACAAACGAGAGTGAGAGCGGACAGGCTCCAGAGCGTCTGAGCCACATGTCGACCACATCCCGTTTGCGTTGAAAGCGAGCCTTGTTGAGCGAACTAGCGTCGGCGTTGAAGTTGGGTGGGACGATGTGCAGACTCGACCAGAGCGCAGGCGTGTTGAGGGCTATACGCCGCCATTCACTGCACACTCTGCCTAGCAGGACCGGTGCCTCGCTGCAGTGCATGACGGCATTACGCGACTCTGGTAGACAGGTCATGAAGATGTACTGCATGAGTTCTGGGGGAAACCGCCGAAAGGGCGAGATGAGAGCTTTAAAGGGTGCTGCTGCATCGTCCAGAAAAGTTTGTCGGTTTTGGAGTTTGGCTAGTTTTGCTTGGAGGAGGGTGATTTCTGAAGCGACTTGGGCTGATTTTGAGGTGATGGCTGAGGAAAAGGCACGGATTTCGTCGACTTCTGGTTGGGAGGGGATGTAGTTTGTGTGTAGACGACTCGAATATTTCAAAGCCACGCTGGATGACCTGGTAGAAGAATTAGAAGTCAGGTCAAGAGACACAATGGATTGGACTTGCAAGTCTGGCAACTCTTGGTTGAGCAGAGACAGGTCGAGTGCACAAACCATGGTCAAGTGGGGGAAAGAGGGAGTATGAAATTGTCGGTATGACTTTATATCAACGCCACTGGATTGTTGTTACGAACCACGTCCTGAACAAGCAACTTACAAGGAGAAAAAAGAGGGTGCCAGTTCTGGTTCCTTCGTAGCGTCAAGGGTCGTGACAGTGTGAAGAGTCGAGAGAGGTACATGTCAGATCGGTCAAACACCAGATCTCTCGTGGCGGTGCACCCGCCCCTAATCATTAACTCTACATGATTCCGGTGCCTGCAAGTCGTCGTAGATCGTTATGAATCGTATAAAAAAAGTGGTTCGAGTTACAGGGTTACTCGTACATTAGGCAGCTCAGAGCCAAAGGAACGACTCGCCAGATAACGGGGATGAAATGTACCTTTGCCTTGGGTTCTCGACTTGCCTGAACAGGACGCGCTTCCGAAGGGGCACAAAGCAAGTTGTATTGAGCTTTCGGCCGTTGTCACAATGAGATCATACCGCCTTCCGAGCGCATTAAAGGGAAGCATAGGTCCCGGGAATAGGGTGCATCCTGACTCTGGCCATGCAACCAGGATTGAGGGTACCCCGGGGATCTGGCGGTCAAGGCCTTACCAGGCTTTTCCATCGATCCAGGATCGAAACCTTGTCCCATGAGACGCACGCCAGGCTCTTGCAATCATGATTGATCGGAGAACTCGAACTGAGAATGGGCAATCCATGTCCCAGCATGGCAGGAGGCGTGGCGGCTCATCAAAAAGACTGTAGAGCGTTTCAGGGACTGTGACTGGCAGAGAGACAACCCTTTGTCGAGAGCAGTCACCAGCTCTCAGCTACTGTCAACCACGCGTATACCAACTGCGTCTGTAGCTCCGTTTCTTGATCTCGGTTCACTGGTAGGGAAACGGCGCTTACTATTGCAGAGGCAGAGTGACTCGCTGAAACAAGACAGATCACCGTTGTAGACTGTCATGTACGGTTTTCCTTTCTGACAGATTAAAAGACGTCAAGGAACACTACCAAGAGGAGACTTGAAACTCCCTCTGGTACTATCATTACGTCGACAAGGCCACATTACCTATCATTGTTTCATAGACCCTGTCAATGTGCGACTGACGGACAAGTCATAGTCGGGTTGATACCTATCCTAACCACTGATAAGTACCAGTCGACTCCCACCACACGCATACCAGCTCCATCTGTAACAACCGCTCTGTAATGTTCACAGCTGGCAGGGAAACGTGAATGAGTTGGATCGAGAGTGACTCAATGAAACCTGAGTAGGTTACAGTATGAAGTGAGCTAGATGACTGCCATGTAATCTGTGCGAGCTTTCCGTGCCACCTTTTCCAATGGATTACAAGGCATGAGCAAACACCGCCGAGGGAGACCTTGAAACAAATTTGAAACTCCCGTCGTTAACACTCGTCCGCAGCCAACGCCTGCGCGATGCATGATGCACGACTCGCGAAAACGCCTCAAGTCACCTAATATAACTCAAGCGGTACCGAACCAAATAAACATTGTGTTAATTACACATCTCTTCAGCGATCGTCGAAGACGGCAAGGTTGCGAGCAAGCCTCTGGAGACCATACAGGACTTACAAAGTTCACGGCTGCGTGAAGCCCGTGAACTGCCGCCGTGAAGTCACGGGGCCTCCGACTCCCGAGCCATCAATTGTGATGGCGGGCAAACCATGTCCCGCTCACCTCCCTGCCTCACAGTAAGGCCTCTGGTGATGCACCAGGTTGTGGTTCATCTAGTGGTGGTATAATGTTCGCGTATAAACGCATAACCTTCCTTGACATATCCGGTACACCTTGGCATTCGCGGCTACTCTTAAGTCGTCTAAATTCGCGTGCAACCCGCCGAGCGCTCGCCGCTAGAGAGACAGCGCGAATCGGCGATGTGCGTGAGAGGACTAGGAAAGGCAGTGTATTCAAGATGTACTATACATCAACAACGTCTGCAGGGTAATACGGATAGTATTCGTCGTCGCTATACACTGGCGGTTCCAATGATGTGTGCGATCTCGAGTCTCGAGGTTGTGGATGGGAAGTGAGCTTGGCGGTTGAGAAAGGGTGACTCGCGTATTGGCGAGCACTGGTTACAATGGTAGATGAAGCGAGGCGAGGCGTGAGCTGAGGCGATATTGAGCAGCGAATAATGGGCATACCGTTGTTCCTATCTCAATAACTCTGAGAGGCGGGCGAACTCTTGCTCAACCTTGTTGACGAAGTTGTGATGAGCGAGGATAAGACTGATGGTGGACGACAATGAAGAGCGAAGGAGGGGGATAAGCAACGCGGACGCGCTGGCAGGGCGCGTTATAATTAGGGGGCGGAGATTTCCGACCGTGAAGTCACGCGGGTTCACGGATTCACGATCCCGGGAAGTTTGAGAGTCCTGTATATTCTGAGCCTCTGAAGGGCCTAGATCGAGTTAAAAGTCCGACATCCAAACAGACGCCCACCAGCTTCTGGCTCGCGAGGAACGAGGACCCCCTTTTTCTAGGCAACATTTTACGTCGATCGCCACGTTGGGAACCAATCCGTTTCAATTGAAGCCTGAGTATGAATCGTAAACTCAAATCTCTACATTGGGTTCGTGCGGCAGAGTGCAGGTGTCCGTGTATCGTATCGTATCGTACATAGAAGTCCTTGTTCGTTGCGAACGGGCGAATAAATAAGAAAAAAGTAATACAGCTGGTGTCCTTTCCATGATTCAAATTGGTACAAAAACATAGGAAGTATCAATACATCACGTCGATGCAGGTGCTGAAAAATACAAATAGAAGTGGGGTGGATGGGTGGGGTACGTGTTACAATGAATTCAACAACAATTTCTTCGTGATATGGGATATACCCCTCTAGAATCGTCAAGCTCTAAAACGCCAAAAGAGTCTGTTGGCGAGTAAGCCCTCCCCTCTGCAAGCCCTTGGCCTTTTTGGGATGGACCAACGGCACAGGCTTCCGACGCTGCTGACTCTGACTCTGCGACTGGCTCTGAGAAGCCTCATCATCCAAAGGCGGGGTATCAGACCGCTCCGGAAGCACCCTCTTCTCTCCCTCCTTCCGCTCGACAACCTTCTCAAAAGCCTCTACCGCCTCCGAGTAAATCTCCGGGTCGTACATCGACCTCGGAGCGGGGTATTGCTTCTCATACTCGCTCGGTATAAGCCCATGCTCATCCCTAAACCTGATCCAATACTCGTCCGACCACACCTTGGGTGCCTTGCGGGGCTTTGGCGAGGATTGCTGAGACGGTGGGGGAGAGGGCGACTCGCTAAACCTTGCTCGCTTGGGCGAATCCGATCCCTTTTCCACCTCCGCTCCACCCGCCTCGCCTTCAAACCTCCTCTTCCCCTTCTTCGCTTTCTCCTTCTCCTCCTTGGCCCGTGCCTTTGCCCTCGCACGTTGCTCATCAAGCCACTGCTCATGCAACGTCTTGTCACGTCTCCTCTCTCCTCTTGCATACGCCCGACTGCATTCCTCCTGCTTCCTGATCTCATCCAACCCCTTGTCAATCTTTTGATACAACCCCCGCTTCTGGTCCATCACCCACAGCCTCTGTCGTCGATTCAACGGCTTGTGATCTGGGAATCGTAGGTTGGATGGGTATGTGTTTTCCTCCATGTCGAATTTACGCAGTTCCTCCATATCGGCGGGGGTACAGCGCTGCTGCACCTCGTCCATCGTCACCCAACCACACGCCAAGAGCCTTCGAAGCACCTTTCCGGTGATGGGGTTATTCCGCGGATGCTGGTTGAGTTTGTATTCATACTCCGCGATGCCTTCGTATTGGTCAAAGAGTTCGGGGATGAGGGAAAGGGGTCGTTTGAAGCCGTAGTCGTGGTGTTTGATACCGCGCTTGTCAAGCTTCTCGATACATTGTTCGAATGTGGGGTCGATGAGGATGGTGGAGGCATTGGAAACATTGGACAGTGTACGTCGGAGTCGACGGCTGTCTTGGGAGGGTTCTTGCGACTGTGACTGGCTGCACTCGATGATGTCGCTTTGGAGAAGCTGCGAGAAGAGGTGGTCAGGGAACGAGATAACAGTGATGATCATGGATGGGCTTACAGAAACATTCTCGATTCGCAAAGGGGATACCATTGCAACAGGAGAAGAAGGCCTCGTCTTTGTGCTGTCTGCCATCTGAACGTCGTCACGAGATATCCGACGTCTAAACGTCGCAGCAGCAGCAAGAGGCTTCGACCGGGGTTTCGGGGAAGTTATCGTCGAGGTGCTGGCGAAACTCGATGCATTATAAAGACCTCCGGCAATCAAACTCGCCTCCACCTCCACCTCCTCGGCATGCGAGTCCTGAAAGGACAAAGCGCTCGTTTTCGAGGACAAAGTCAAGGAAGCCTGGCTACCGCTTGCATTGTGGCTGTTTTCGCTCCAGATGTGTGTTGAAAGTCGCCGAAGAGTGGCTGGTTTCTTTGCCGATGTGGTCAAAGTAGATGTCTTTGAGGTCATCCTGACCGCTTTGTCTGCGAAATATGAACTTTGGCGGTTATGAATGGGTTCTGCTGAATGTGTATCGCGATCCTGTCGCCGTGAGTTTCCCGATAACGAGCTGGTATACTTGAACGACGACGATGGTAGATGGTGGTTCAAGGGGAAGAAAGGGATGTACAGGGTAAGCCACGCCCCCATCGCCATATCGCAGAGTAAGATTCCCACGGGCAAACCAAACCCGAGTCAACACCTTTTCGGGCGGTGCCGACTCGTCATTGTTCTCCTTCTTAAGGTAAGCCCGAGGTTTTCCCACTGGCTGTGTACGGCGGGCTTCCCTTGTTAGGCCATGCCCCTTTTCTCCGAGGAGCACAGCTGCCCACGAGACTTCAACGAGGCGCACCGCAAGGCAGATGCATTGCATTGCGCAAGATGGTAATCGTGACTTGGCTTGACATACATGGCATTGAATGATTATCAAGACTCTGGGTAAACCTGGTTCATCTAAGTGACATGAAAGCACCTGCGCTCAAGGTCCTTCTCCACTACTCGCGGGAGCACAGTCTGCGCAACGGCATCCATCATCTCCACATCCGGGTGTATCTCTCCACACTCATCCAATCGTCCTAGCCAAGTGCCACCCATCCGCACATACTCGAGTGGCCATTGAGGATATCGACGACTTGAATAAGCCTCGTACCACAGACCTCGTGGCCTCGGCCTCACAATGAACAAACTTGGGGTTGGATAGTGAATGTTGATTGATGGACAGCTGCTGTAGCCCACGGTGAGGCGCCGTAATCGCGGACACCGCAAGGCCAGCAGGTCGAGGTCTTTTGTAGAAAACTCCCATAGCGAAATATCAAGTGATTCGAGTGTCCCACCGGTACTTTCAAGTATCAGGGGTAGAGTGGAGGGGGATATACTAGGCCTTTTGATAGTGAGGTGTTGGAGACAGGGTAGGATATCCGGTACGAGTCTTGGTGGTAGCGTCTCACTCGGCGAGTCGCTCCCCACTCGAAAGGTGTGAAGCTTGGCCATCTTGACCCGAGTAAACTCGCTGGTCAGAAAGCTACCTAGACTACTTCTGGAGGGGAAGAAGGTTTTGTGAGGCAGCCGCTGGTCAAATACGAGGTGTTCCAGAGTAGCGCTCTGTCTAGACAAGAAGTCGACCAGTGACGAGGATTTGGAAAAGGTCAAGTCGCACATGACAAAAACCAGTTCAAACCTTTTAAGGTTGGGCATTTCTTCGAGGCCATCAAAGAGGGGTGACATGTTGTAGACAGCGAGAGGCGCCAGCGAGAAGGAGGATAAGGAGGATTTGAATGATCTGAGGAAATGAATGAGTGTGCTGGTAGTTTCTTCCGCCTCGCTTGCCGGTGCGCCATCCCGTGAGTGTGGGATGGTCAAGTCGAAGGATGATAGGTTTGGAAGCTGCGCCCGTATGTTGGCAATGGGCACCAAAAGTGCAGGGATCTTCGCAAGCGTAGCCTTAATACACAGTTCCTGTAATTCGTGGCCTAGGGCGTGTCTCAAGGCAGCCAGAAAGGGAGAAAAGGCAGATGAAACGGGGTGGTCGGGGATGATGACAGTGATCTTTTGCAAGCGGCGACATTGGACGATGGATGTAGCGGCCACTTGGAGTAGTTGGCCGGCTGCCAGTGGGATCCTCCGAGACTGCAGATCCTCAGGAGATGCTTTAGGACGAAAACGCTTCCTCATCCACGTGAGGCGTCTATCGACCAGGCTTTCCTTTCTTGATGGTTCGTGGTCGTTTAGGTCAAGTAAAAAGTCTGGGCGGAGGTACAGGTGGTGAATCCGCCTCGAAATGTTTTCGTGCCTGCTCTTCAGTCAGTTTCAAGTATCCAGCGCTATGCTGTCTGAACACAGGCGTACCTCAGCTGCTTGAATATGTGAAGAGTCTGCGCGTCATTGGACAGGAACCGGACTTCCTCATACTTGTAATTCAAAGCGAGCTCGAAGAAAGTCCTGTTCACTCCTATTAGTTTTAGGAAGGTAGATGAAGGAAGATATGAGAGGATCAGGAGCCATAATTCAGTCGGTAGATCGGAGGCTGGCATAGGCACGTAGTGGTCAGGGTGTAAGCATTGGAGGAACTGCTCGTGGACAATCGTCGAGTGGTGTGCGGAATTGATTGCCGGGATGGACCGATCGGGCGCTTAATGCGTGAATAGGAGCGCTTGTATGCTCCGATCAAGTCTTTACTTACGCCACGCTGCCTCAATCATTGATAAAATATATACCAATGCCAAAATTTAGTATTCAACGCATGTTTCTTCGACGATCTCAGTTGCTTATGAATGGATGGGTGGGCAGGTACGTCTCGGTTACTGGTAGTGAAGGAAGAATACCTAGCAACTCAGGTCTTACACCATCTGTATTAGAGGGAGCAGGGAAAATCCACCCATAGATGTGTCCCAGGGAGCCAAGCTAGGGGTTTCCAGCCTTACGAAGCGTCTCACTCATCCATAGAAGGCCCTCCTCCAAGCCATCTTCGCTAATAGTGCAGAGGGCCTGGGGAAGCTACAGCAACACCTTTCAATAATGCGGAGAAACTTTAAGATCCTCCAACGTACCCAGTCACGCTTTTGGAGCGAAAGAAGACCAAGCTTGTCACAGAGCTCACCAGCCCCCAAAGCATTCTAGATTCGTATGAGGGACCACAGTCTTTCAAGCATTGAAATAATAGACTTCACTTACGGGCAGATCCTGTTTGTTCAAAAAGATAAGCAAGGGAGCATCCCTCACCTCCTCATAGTTGATTATACGATGCAGCTCCTCGCGTGCCACGTCAAGGCGATCAAGATCGTTCGAGTCAACCACAAAGATGACTCCCATACCGCTCTGGAAATAATGTTTCCAGAGAGGCTGGAACTTTCCGTGACCTTCGAGATCCCACATTGTGAATTGGATGTTTTTGTACTGGACCGTCTCAACATTGAAGCCTGAGTCCCCTTTTACGTCGGCGGGCTGCTCAATAGATCTGAAATCAAAAGGCGACGAACCCGTTGTAGGAGTAGTAGTGACAACCTCGCCGATTTTGAGCTTTTCGATGATCGTGGTCTTTCCGGCATTGTCCAAGCCAAGCATGAGCAGTCGGATATCCTTCTTTCCCCACATCTTATCAAAGAGATTCGAAAATGTATGGCCCATAATTGCAATGCTTATCTGTGGTGAAGACTCGGAAAGACCAGATCTGGTTCTGAAGGTGGTGGCAGAGGTAGGCCCCACTGGACAGAGACGGATGTTCTCGACGTGAGGTGAAGTCAGACGATGGACTGAGCCATGTACCAAGGAATTCGCCGTGAAGCTCCAAAGTTTCCCACCTCCGTCACATATCACCCACTTCAATCTTCCGTCCTTTTCCAGTATTCAGTATTCATCGCGGATGTGCGGATGATCACTCGGCTTCTTGAATAGATTGAGATGGTATTATTTGGCTGAGATGTTGAAAATCAAGAGCGATGGGTTCCCATAGGCTGGTGACCATGGCACCGTAGGCGCCCATAGCCCAATGGACCACCTTGGTGCCACTGGTGGGTTCTCTATGTCATGCCAAGGGAAAGTTGAATGCTCAAGAAATGAAAGAAAATCACATAAATAATACGAAGTCCTTCATGATTGCGTCCAATCTACGACCTCGGGTGTCGCACTTAGCCAATCTATCACCAAGTTTGACATATAAAAATCGAGGCGAGGAACGGGTGATGCAGGGGAAGTGAGGAAATTACGGGTGTCAGCTAATTGGGTAGATGGTGGGAGAAAATAGGCCATGTATATATTCAATCCCTCACATGTGGGATATACTATCATATAGTGCGAGCCCTGCATAGTGCTCAGACGGACTTCTAACATGTAGCGAGCCCCTATTGCTTGTCATGATCATCATTCGGTCTCTGGGTTGTCATAGACCAAATCCCGACCATAGCTGTTCATAAGTTCTACAACACCAGAAAGGTGAGCAATTCGACAGAGAGCGCCATGTGCTTTGAGGAATTTTGCCTTTGGCAGCTCGAGTTCTACGTGAGAATTGCCGTTGACGAAGGTGACCCGGCGGCTCTCAGGGAGGAAGGCGGCCATCTGGGCATGAGCCACAAAGTGCTGGTCATCTGCATAGTCCTGGGAGATGGTCAGCCCATCTGCCCTGCGTACTGGAGGATAAACAACGAAGAGGATCAGGCTCGAGCCAAAGCAGGAGGTCGTGGAAAAATCCGTGCATGTCGATACCCATGGTCATTATGTTTCCGAGGTGATGGATACTATCGCCGTTCAGTTCCTCATATTCGACGCCGAAATGCTTGAGCTGCGACCCCACGACAGGGCTCCATTCTGACTGCAAGCAATGAGAAGGTAAATAAGGAAAAGCTTTCAAGGCGCGAACCTTTAAGGTCGTATCTGACTGAGAAATTTCGCTGAGATGCGGCGGAATGATGTGCACAGCAGCGGTAGGGATGACTGGTCCATCGGGTATGGGGCGTCCACTGAGTGCGCAGTATTCTAGGTAATCTGAGTCGTGACGGCTGGTGACAAGACATCTGAAGGTATCTCGCCTCAAAGCCTACAAGACTGGTTTAGACATCTCGATGCTGGATATTCCCAATTGAAACGCACTGCTTGCTTTGCAGCTGAATGGCTTGCCGCTGGTACTCGTAATGGGCCAGTAAAGATTTTCTCCAATTCATCTAACGAGTAATCGTAACGATCCCTCGGCTCTGTGCTCGCTGAGGCACGTTGACGGACTGGAGGAAGGATAAGAACAAGTGGCTCTCTCAGAACAGGCGACCGAATTACAAGCCTGGAGGAGACTTTGATAGTGTTGAGCAAGGTTTTGGAGCATGGGAAGACCGGCTTGGCATTCAAGGATTTCGCGTGCAATGCAAGTTCGACCCGTATCAAGGGGCACATGCAAAAGGAGGTATCCCAAGATGCGAGCGTACATCAAGTCCAAGGCACCAGTGGCACCAGCCTCCATGCTTAGGCAAGTTTCGTAGGCCGCGAACCAGACCACTTCGTCAGCGTTCTGACAGGAAGGGTTCCATTCATTCGGAGGAAGGGGGGTAGGGCCTATGTAGATAGCCGGTCGAGGAAGCTCAAGAACGGTAGTCATGATAGCGATATGAGACAAGAAGCAATCGACACTGTAATCATCTGATTCATTGGGAGCTCCGACTCCTAACCCAATTCCGTGGTTTAGTCCAACGCCCTCCCGCTGGTCTAGAGGATTATCGAGACACTTTGGTGGCGTTCAAGCTGGTTGGATACTGACCAAGCGTTCCTTGAATAATCTTCTGCCTTGTGCCCCTCTCTCCAAGATCCTAGCCGATTTACTCGTCACTTTGCTAGGTCTCTTTCGGGCGCTTAACGCGTTCATCGACGGATCCTCCGAGAGTGGATCATGACATCATGTGATGCACTATCCGCAAGGAGTCGACCCCCGGTTTCACACTATGATTCTGTTACTTCTTTCACTAGTCGCATTTTGCGTTTATCTTATACTCCCTTCTAGATCTGTGGTACCTAGTGTTCTGAAGCAACCGAGAAAGTCCAGTCGTGGATTCGGCGTACTACTAGTAGGCGCTGTGTGATTGTTGACAAGTTTGGGTGCATTCGAAGCACTGAAGGAGTTTGCGGTCTTAACTGCTGTCCGAACGTATAGCTCTTTTCAGGGTTTCAAAGACCTTCTAAATGAGCCTCACTACATTGCCCAGCTAAAGCAATTTGATCTACGATAATGATCGTCGATCTTAGTCCTTATACCACGACTGGTAACAACTCTATTGAGATACAATGTCCTTGAGAATCTGCAACAGCCTACATTTGAGCCTGGTTTAATACTATACGTTTATGAAATGTCCTGTCCGACCTTGCTACAAGTACACTACAGAAACCTTCTGGTAACAATTCAGAACGTCCGTTTCCTTGAAGTCCACTAGTCCACAGCGTACCCAGGATTGTGGGGACAACCACAACGAAAGCTCAAATCCACGTCTACCCGCTGCCTTACCGTCTCCGCTACGGCGGCTGCTACAGTTGCCCTCGGGTGCACCTCAAGACAATTTCTCAGACGCGGTCCCACCCGGATAAACTCGAGTGGCCAATCAGAGTAGCGGCGGCTCGAGATCCGCTTGAGCTCGTTGGCGTCGCCATCCGGCCACCATTTGCTCGAGTAGGAGAGTACGAGGAAGGTGAGGAGGGGGTGTGTTGGCCGCGATGATGTCGAGGATGCTTGCGGTGAGTGTTACGAGGGATAGTTCGAGAGATACCAGGCTCCTCTTTGTATGACGAAGTAAAACGCGGATACCCTCGTCTGTCCAAGGGACGTTATTTGGATAAACAGGTGCTGCAGATTGGGTAGAATGTTGGGGACCAATGTGCGGATCCCTAGGTCCTGGACGAGTGTCTGGACGTAGCCGCTTTCGACATAGGACGTGACGCGTAGGGTGGTGAGTTTGGGAAGATGGAGACGTGCAAATAGATCGGGATTCGCACCAAGGGGAGGAGTAGATGGAAGAAGAAGTGAAAGCTGCGTGAGCGATTTGCACGACGATGCGAGTTCGAAGACAGCGAGGAGGGGAGGTCCAAGCTCAGCCTTGCTAACTGGTTTAGAAGGCTTGATGTCCAGTATCTGCAGGTTGGCCAACTTGCCTCTTGCTGGTGTGAGAAGCAATTTGTAGTCTTCATGGCGAACACGGACAGAAAGCGTCAGCAGCTGTCGTCCTAGAGTCTTCCATAAAGATGATAGAAAGCCTTCAAAGGCGGGGAGGATGGGATGGTTGCTTGATGTGATGGTCACCTTTCGCACATTTGAGCAGTGTGCCAACTGCTTCGCCAGTTTCTTGAGAAATTGCGTCACAGGAGTTCCCGAGAAGGGTATAACGTAGCTGGAGCGGCCAGTGGACCGTCCGTAGGCGTAGAGCTGCGGGAAAAAGTCTCCTGTGAATTTGAGGTGACGAACACGATGGGAAATAGCTTTATCTCTTTAAAGCGAGGTTTAATGAGCGACAAGTCGAAGAGATAGGTACGGCGAACTTCTTACCCTAGTCGCTCTAGCGAACGAACCTGATCGGGAGATGTCCCAAGAAGACACAACTCTTTGTACTTGAAGTCTAGAGCTAGTTGGAACAGCGTCCTGTTCACTCCCATCAGCTTGGTAGCGTCGTTGGGAGTCAGATGCAGCACAATCTGCATCCACAGCTCGACAGGAAGAACGGGGACTGGCATTGAAAGACCAGGGGCGCAGTCGAGAGATGGAAGAAAGAGATAGAGATGAAAAGAGGTAGAAAAGAGAAGCAAAGAAAGGAACGGAGAGAGAAGCCCTTCTGTAGATTGCTACGAGCAACCGGGAGAAGGGAGATTATCATCTCAGTCTGTATCAAGTGATGTTCTATGAGAACACCGAGAAGTGCCGAAGTGCCAACTATGGGCGCTTAATAGCAATATTACCATAAGGAATTAGTGAGCACGGACCACTTTTATGGTCAAGTTGAGCGCAGAGGAACGTGAAACCCGAAACTATGCATAGAGAAGCGTGAGTGTGTAGCCACGCAACGAAAAGGAAGGCACGCACCCCTCATAAACACGACCCAAAATAGCCATTATGACCACACGAGTTCAGTAGGATTACAATTGGAGAGTGTGATTGAAAGGATACGTAGTACAGGGAATTTGATTACGACAGTGTTGAGCAAAGGAAAGGAGACAGAGCGAGGGGATCGACAAGATGATTCACCATGAGCCACCAACCTCTGTAAAGGGAAATCAGTCACTCTTGCCTTTGAAGAAGGGCAACGGGGTACTCACGCTCGACCATGACATCGATAGTATCTAGAAATTTCGATAAGCCACTTGAAAAGCTGCACAAAGAACGTGAAACTCACCGTTGTCCTCCATATCTAGCGTTGCTGGTGTGTCATCATCGTTTATCCGCGCACCATCGTACAGGAATCTGCACAAGACACAAACGCGACGACGATGCAAAAAGACGAGAGCGTTCAGAACGTGACGGGTCTTTACACGAGGAGAGGGTCGTACCGAATGCTGCCCACGTCTTTTCCGACCTTGTTGGCGTACGCGCCTTGCAGCTTGCTCAACTTGGTGCTACGCTTGATCTTGAAGAAAACTTCCTCTCCATTGGAGGCGACGACCTATGAAAGATAGGGAGATTGCTTTAGATACTTCCCTATACGATGCAGAGCCTACATACCTTGACATTGATAGGTGCGTTGGGATCCTCAGTCTTAATGTCCTGAGTTCCTTGATGCTCCTCGTCAGACATATTGAGCAGCGGTGGATGTAATTAAGGTGTTGTTAAGAGTTCTGAGGACCGCAAGCTTTTGACGATAGACCCTGGAGTATCGAGGAACCCTCCAAGGACGTGTTTGGTCGATGTGGTCGGAATGAGAGGCTGAACAGTCGCGAAGTGGCGAAAAGGCGTTTTGGTCGGCTTATGTAAACACAGGCCGCCAGAATCCATTCCAGCTGAAGAACAAATGAAAAAGAGTAGATTGAGAGCAACGAGTGTATACTAATGGTACATGGAGACAATGAGAGAGCCTGATTAACCAATAAATACCGATAATATATATAGAAGAAAGACCATGAAGAAATGAGTGTTGTTTGCGATATTGAGAGCGAAGTCCATTTATAGAGCAGAGTATGTGTTCTTTTCCTCAGCTGCAGCACGAGATAGGGCAGACCTGGCTTTAGCATAAGCTTCGTCCTCGTCACTTGAATCCTGCCAGATGTCCTTGGTGCGGCGGGCAGGTTTGCGTACTGGAGGAGCGGGACGATGGGAGCTGTTGCCCTGAGGCATCGATTGCCATGAAGGTTCTTCGTAGTCTATGGCAGGAGGTGTTGGGGAGAAGGTGGGCTGGAGAGAGACCCGGACACTCTTGCGACGTTGAGGACCCTCGGGACCAGGACTGCCTTCTGGGGTTCCGTCATTCATGCCGTGGGCATTGGGTGGTGGTGGTGATGCGGGTTGACGACTCGTAATAGGGATTCTACTAACGTGCCTGGCCTCGTCTCCTGCCATGACACCCAGATTCTGGTAATGGGTCGTCGGACCATCGCCCTGACGAAGAGGGGATGTGGCTCGGGGAAGCTGTGTTGAGGGAAGGCCAATGTTGGAGGTTAGAGGGGAGGGCGACCGACTGGGGTTCTTCATGGCACTTTTCAATGGAGAGTAATGAGGTCTGCTAGAAGAGCTCGAACTGAGATTTGACGTCACAGTGTTTGACTTTGGTAGAGACGACGACGGTGCGCTGCCATGGTGGACGCCAGCTCCCTCAATTGTCCCTCGCTGAACTCGGGCTGGGGCAACCGAGACCTCTTGGCCCATCACACCTCCACCCTTGAGAACACGAAGCTGCTCCTCAGCCTGTCGATTCTTCCTGGCCATATCCTCGATAATATTGCCTAGTTGCAGACCTGGATCGGCGTTAAGAGGGGGAGGAGCCCTGGGAATAGGCATGGATGCAATACCAGTCGAGGCACCTGGAACAGACGGGATAGGGTATGGCATGTTGCGAGTGTCCGTCATTTTTGCCGGCGGCGCACGAGGGGCAGTGGTACCCTGTGTGATACTCGTTCGTCGAACGGCTGGAGCAGCCATACCTCGGCCCAAGGCGGCCTGAGCTCGTGGCGTGCCAGAATTAACACTTGGGTTGCGTTGCAGATTATTTCCCCAACCACCAGGCGCAATCGAACCACCAGGCCCTCCTCCACCTCCTGTAGTCAAGACCGTTGCACCAAATTCGTTTCGAGGGCCTGAAAACAACGTCAACCCAACGATCACGAAGGTAGAAACGAAGAAGCTTACCTTGCGAAGGGACAGACATGGATGTTGTTCGTCTGGTGGGGATACCACTCCCCCTCCTTGTAACACTTCCGCTGTTATCACTGATATAGCCGCCATCTCCAGCTGAGGCTTGCCTCGCGTGTACCGGTCGAATCTGAGTGGGCAGCGGTGGAACAGGAGGCACCCCGTTCATCGTTCTTGGCGAGCGTTGCCGTTCACCATCCTGTTGGTTTGCTGAGGGGACGGGAATATGAGAGGGCTTCTTCAGCCTCCTGCCAGGACCGGCAGAAGCCTGTGACGCCGACCGTCCAAGTCCAGTGGTTGGCATCGCCAATGTGTGTGGCAGCGAGACCGAAGACGCTGAATTGATGGGAGGAATCCTCTGTTGCAGACCTTGACTGTCATTCATGGCGACTGGCTCGTAGGTTGGGACCATCCTTTCCGTCCCACCGCCCGTTGCATACCTCCGCCCCCCATCATCAGAACCCCATGCATCCCCGGAGCTTTGCTGGAGGTTCTTGTCCGTCCGTGTCTTCCAACCCGCAGATTCAGACGCCCTTGCGAGAGTACGACGATCCTCAAGCGGTCTACCAGACGACGAAGACCGTTGATGAGCGGCCGCACGTCGTTCCTGCTCTGCCTGCGCCTGGATCTGTTCAACATTGATAGGAGCGGGTGCGCGGGGAATGTCAAAGCTCGTCGAGGTGGCAGGCATTGGGATGTTAGTACCGGAAGGTCGGGTGCTCGTCGTCGACGCAACTCTCCTCCTCTCCATGCCCGACTTGGACCTGAGCTTCGCCGGTGTATCCTTGGGCGGGTTGGCAGCTGCACGAGAGGAAACTGCCCCAAAATCGATCTTGTTCTCCACCACGATATAGCGAGGCTGCTGATCATCGGCTTCACCATTTGCAGCGGGCATCGAGGGTGGGGCGGTTTGAAGAGTTACGTCGTTGGTAGAACGGGTGTTTTTGCCGAACAAGCCAGCCAGCCCCCCTTTGCTGTCTCTTCTTTCATGCTTTGGACGCGATCCGGTGTCCATGGGGTTGGTGTAGGCTGGAGCAGAACGTGTCGTGGTAGGCGCAGGAGGAGCCCAAGTCGTCGCAGTCCCATCAGTCTCGACGATCTCAGATCGACCACGACTAGCTCCCGACTCTTGGCTAGCCCTAGGGTGAGCATCACCCTCGTCGGCTCCAAAGAACCCTTTCAAGCCACCAAATAACCCCTTGTGCGTCTTGGGGGCATTCCGTTCCTTCTGCTTCTTCTCAAGTTTCTCCCTCTTCTCCCTCTCCCTCGACTCTCGCTCTGAAGCCTTTTCTCGCTCCCGCTCTTCACGTTCCAACGCCTTCTGCCTCTCCTTCTCTTCTTTCTCGCGCTCCTTGTCCTGTCGTTCGCGTTCCCTCTTTTCCTTGCGACTGAGTTTGTAAGGACGCTGAACAGTGGACTCTGGGGCGACTTGGTGCAACTGCGGTTCTGCAGCAGGTGTCGGAGCGGCAGCGGTAGGCTGAGCTTGGGTCGGGGCCTCCTGGGCTGGGGCTGGGGCAGGAGGGGGCTGCTGAGGAAGGGGTGGTGGTGGGGCAGAGGGAGCCGCAACGATGCTCGCCTCATAGGAAAAGTGCGAAGAAGCAGGCTCTTTCTGTGGAGCTGGCACAAGTTGCATGCCCTGAACCTCCTTCACAGTTGGCATGGGTGAGAGGTCCGGAGGGACAGGGAAGCCTTCAGGAACAGAGAGCACTTGGCCTTGAACATTATGAGCCTGCCCATTCGTCTCCTCTGCAGACGTCGCAACTGGTTCCTTGGGTGTTTCACGAGTCTTCGCTTCGTTTGCTTCGTCCCTGTCAACCATGACCCCACTCTCTTCGCTGTTTTGGGCTTGAATTGCGGGAGGCGGAGCATGCTGGGTTGGAGATGTAGGCGGCTCTTGCATAGGAGCTCGAGTGATTGTAGGTGAAGCAGGTGGATGGGCACCATCGGGCTTTGCAGTTGTAGCTGGCTTCTCGCTCGATGTCACCTCAGCAGATTTGTTGGAGCCAGAGTTACGACCTCGCCCAAATAGCCGTCCAAGAACGCTAGTTCTTTTCTCTGCCTTATGAGTCGTTGGCGATGGAGGTGCGACAACGGTAGTAGCTGGGGGCAGCAGCGGGTACAGGCACAGGCACCGGGATGGCGATTGGAGCAAGAGCAGGAGTGGCAGTGGACGTGGAGGGAAGGGGTAAAGGAGGAGGTAGGGAAGCCTCGTCGATTGTTGTAGGCGAGTCGTGCACCTCGTCTTCAGACGCTTTTGGAATAGGAGTCGCTTCATTCATCTTCTGTTCCTGTTCTACGCGAGCTGGGGCCTGTACATGGATATCCTTGTCGACGATTTGCTTCAGCTCAGTCTCTTGCGTGGCTGCACCATGAGCGTGGCCTAAGACAAGTATGAGTAAAAGACGTCCGATATCTTGAGGAGTAAACTCACCATTCGAAGGTAAATCTCTCGTCGAACCTTCAGCTAGGACTGAGAACACCGAGACAACGTTCTCGTCGGAGCGCTTCCTTGACTGCTTGATAGTCTCTTGCTCGTACGATGCAACTTCAGGAGCCTCGGCGGGCAGCTTTTTCGTTTCAGCTGGGGGGATAGACTCGTTTTGGATGTGAATCGGTGGAGGAAGATACGTAGGATGCGCCTCTTGAACCGGTGCACTTTCTTCTTGGGCTGCAACCTTCAAGACACCCATCTCCTGCAAGTTCTCTGCCTCTAATGTGCCAGGCTTCCTAACCTCCACGTCCTCCCCACTCTGCGCAGCACCTGTTGGATCCTCCAATTCCTTCGCCAATTGTGCTAGTTTCGCCCTCTTTTTCTGCTTCTTGCGCTGTGACTTTGATAGCGAACCATAGGCATTCGGAGAGGCGTCGGCTGTCTCAGTTGTTGTCTGCGTCTGAGATGTTGCTGATGGCAGTGTGGAAGTTGGCTGAGATGGGGTTTCCATCTGTTGAACGACTGGAGGGATGGGAGTGAGGACAACAGGCGGAATGGGAGTGAACGGTGGTGATGATGAGTCAAAGAGAGCAGGTGAGACAGTGGCCCCTTCACTGGATTTGGACGCAGACGGCTGGGCAGAGATGTAATCCGATGCTTCATTCGCTGGCACAGTGTCTCGCTTCTCCTCAGACTTTGTCTCCTCGTTCAACTCTGTGCCAGTGAACAGAGTACTGTTGGAGGCTAAAGATGTTGGACTAGCTTCTGAAGCTATGACACTCAGACCACCTATCTCTCTCGCGGTCGTCGTGCCTCCGGTACTCCTAGTGACTTCTATAGCGCGAGGTGGGGCAACGGCATATCGATATTCCTCCGCATGAGGAGAGCCATCCGAGCTCTCTCCAGTACTGACACCCGCCACATGAACATGCCGTCCGGTCACGACCTGCCCTTCGCCTTCTGATGATGAATTCGACAGCGAGGTTGTTATTGGTGCTGCGCCGCGAATTGGCGAATCTGTTGATACGTCTGACGTGTAGGTGGAGTTTCCATTGACTTGAGGTGCAGGGTGAAAACTAGAATCTCTAAAGTTTCGGTACTCGTCCGAGAGGAAAACAGAGCCTGGAGCGGAGGGTACTGAGAGCGGTACTGATGGCGCGTTGATGGCTCTTGCAGAGTCACCAGGGTGAGGTGGATCGGAGGGATTTGTTGACAAGCGTTGGAGGAGGGATGTCGGTCGGACAGGAACAGGTGCTCCTACCACCTGAGGGTGACCTCCGCTCCCAACGGGCGATGGGAGTTGATCGTCTGAAACTGCACATGGTCAGGAAGTAGGTGTGTGAACAAAAATGCAGGTACGTACAACCGTCGTTTGCATCTTGCCAATCCTCATCGCTGGTCTGTTGACTGACCCAACTTCCCCGCACTGGGCCTTGTTGCTGTATCGGAGGGCGAGATAAACGCTTCTCTTCGCGAAAGGATGGGCTCTAGAGCGATGTTCAGCAAAAGCCTACGTATAGCCGAATAACGTACCTGTCTTGGCCCTTCGTCCTCATATGACGGCGCCGTGTCCATGAAGGGAATTGGCATGCCAATCTCGGACCCAATGGCGTGTGCAGCCGGGATGTGTATCGAATTCCGCCGTCGAGGATGCTGGCCACTACTCCCTTCAGAGGATACATTCGAATCGAAAGAGCCGGGAACGTGTATTGAGCTCGCAGAAGCTGCAGGATGTGGAAGTGGTTTGCCGTGAGTCTCTTGTTGTTGAGCTGAATGGATATTAGAAGGAGATCCGCAAGAAGAGAGACAAATCTCACCACTTCCACTGCCTCCATTACCAAGTTCCTGCTCCACAATTCCGCCTATTTCGTTCCCAAGTTGCGTCCAGGTATGGCCAGTTTCAACCATAGCCCGTCCCCGCAAAGAGAGGCCGTCTCTGATCACCTGGAATCTTCTGTAGACCAACTCTCGTTCTTTGCTTGCCAAATGAGTCTCACAGGCTTGCAACTCTGACTGTGCAGCTGCAAGCTTGGTGGACGTTGGTATTGAACGGTTCTGGTTCTGAAGGTTAACAGAGCTCGTCGAAGCAGAGAAGCGGCGTAGACTGGGCGTCGACGGCTTCGAGTTCGAAGCCGACTTGTTCGAAGCCTTTATCAACCTTGTCACTCTGGAAAGAAATATGTCCAGCTTTCGCAGTGACTGGAGTAGATGAAACTTACAAGATTTCACGGTCACGAACGATGTTTCCCACTTCTTCCTCCAGCTGCTGGAGACCCTTGAGAAGATCCCTCCAGTCCTCTATTGCTCTTCTGTAGCCTGCTAGCGCGTCATCCGCGGCAGCAAGCACGCCTGCGACATTGAGTATCGCCCTCGAGGTTGTCGGTTCAGACGCGGCGGCATAGGCAGTGAAGCCAGCCAACGACGAGCTCGATGCATGAAGCAACGATGTCCACTGTTTCGAATACTCTTTTTCCTGGGCTGTAAGGTTTGAGAGTAGACGAGCGTCTGCGCCTCGATGGACCATGGTCAGTCGTCGTGGACGTCGGTAAGTACCAAGCTCGGCGAACACATCCCTTCGATCATAAACGCGCTTCACCGCCACTGATGACGTCGTTGCACAATGGCGTTTCTTGGACATCGAATCATCGTCACCTCTTGAATGTTCTACCTCTGAACCGAATTAAAACTCGATGGGTGTACCGAATCGTCACTTTCTGCATCATGTATTTCCTCGCAATCAGACCCATTGCTTGCCCATTGCAGCCGTTCAATAGGTTGTGCGCCACACTGCCAGCTGTCAGGAGATTGTATGTGTACATGTAAGCACCGAAGCTCGAAGCTTCCAAATGCGTATCTCATGTCGACCCTAACAGAGGCTTAGGGGCGCACTCTCCGATCATGCACAGGAGATTTGCCCAATGTCATCTGGATAGCATCCTACCTAGTTTGAGACCTTCTCCTAAGGCATGTGTTCACGAGGGGTTAATCATAAATGTCAGTCTACCATTGACCTCTGCAAGGCACGCCACCCCTTTCAGCTTTTCTGAAATATTCCCCTTTGTATTTAAACAGTATTGACTCCAAACCTCATACTCGTCACCTCAGGGATTTCAAGAAACGCCCAATCCGGGTATGATGGGCGCCCACAGCTCCTCGCACGTCTCCTGGTTTAAATTTGGATTTCGCGATACCCGAGAAGCCGCCCTTCTGCGCTGAATCACCCTCTGCTGACTGATATAGCTCGGCTGCGCGGTATGATCCACCAACTCGGAGAGCATAAAAACCGGCTGCTGATAGCTCTGTGCTATTCGCAGCGCTCATTCTCAAAAATGGCCTCCAACAGCACGATCGCTGTGCTACAACCTGTGGTGGAGAGGTATATCACCGCGTCCGATGGAACACGGATCTTTGCTACGGCGGTTGGTCAAAGCCATTTGCCCAGTCTCGTATTCGTCCACGGATATGCTTTCAGTGCTCTCATCTGGGCGAGCATAATGGCGAACAGCGATTTGTTGAAGAATTTTTATTTGGTTAGTGAATACTGTCTATTGATACATGGTGTCTGAATTATAAATAGGTTGCGTACGACCTACGGGGGCATGGCCGTAGCGGAAAGCCAACGACCCCTGCTGGGTATTTGTCCCATCTCTTTGCTGAGGACTTTGCAAACATCGTTCGAGAGTTTGGTTTAGACTCACCTGTTTATATTGGCTGGTACGCCTTCGTCTACCCGACACTTCTACATCGCTGACATGGCGCCCTCTCTTTATAGGAGCTACGGAGGTACGCCACTTCTGCGATACGCGTGACGTTTGCACTCTAACATTCCATTAAGGCACTGTTGCCGCAGACATATTCTCCTACCTTGATCCAGGAGCCATTTCGGGAATTATCTACACCGCCGCGGTACCGTGGAATGGACAAGCGTTCCAAGAGGTGGCACACCCTTATCTCGTCAACGAAATTCAACCAGGCTTGGTCAGTTTTGACAACGTAACCGCCGCTTTCGACTCCCGCATCAAGATCGCAGAGTCCATCTCAAACAAGCCCGAGAAAGTGCCTACTGAGAGGAAGTGGTCATGGATTGGATCTGCAGCCCTCGTCGGACCACTTTCAACGCAGCTGCTTCTCACACGCCAACAGGACCCTGAGCCACTACTCAAAGCGGGCGCAGCTGGGTTTCCTACTTTGTTGATCACGGGCGGCAAAGATACGTTCATCCAATCTGATCTCCTCAAAGCTCTTCTGGAACGCAACTTTACCAATATGGCTACCTACGACTTCCCGGAAGGTGGACACTCTATGTTTTACGATTTCGAAGAGGAATATGTGCGTGAAATCGCTCGATTTGCAGCTTCTGTGTTTGGGAACAAGACAGTGGCTCAGGAATAGCGGTCGTAGCTCAGTGGTCTATCATATACCTTATGGTTCACAGACAAGGGTGTCATGTTTTTTTACGATCCCATTCCAAATGGGATGAGATTTAGCTACTTGCAGCGGCGCCAGGAAGGGGGGCAAGCCCATGTTCGTTGCCTTACATTTTCCCATTTTTGAATACTTCGTCCAATTTGAATTCGGACATCATGGGCGCTCGCAGGTCCCTTGCGCATGTATCTCGAGAAACCGGGGAAAGCATCCTTCCGCGCTGATTTATCGCTGACTTATTGAGCGCAGATCGCAGTGGAACTCTGCCTTATTAAGAACCTTTGAGGTCTGGATAAAAGCTCGTGCTTGCAGCCGCTGATACTTCACAACACTCTTTCTCAGAGATGGCCTCCAACAGCACAATAGCTGCCTTACAGCCTGTGGTGGAGAGGTACATCACCGCGTCGGACGGGACGCAGATCTTCGCCACGGCCGTTGGCCAAAGCCATTTGCCCAGTCTCGTATTCGTCCACGGATATGCTTTCAGTACTCTCATCTGGGCGAGTATACTGGCGAACAGCGATTTGTTGAGGAAGTTTTATTTGGTCAGTGAATACTTTTTATTGAATCATCCCGTCTGTGGCTGAGTTATAAATAGGTTGCATACGACCTACGAGGACACGGCCGTAGCGGAAAGCCAACGACCTCTGCTGGGTATTTGTCGAATCTCTTTGCTGAAGACTTTGCAAATGTCGTTCGAGAATTTGGCTTGGATTCGCCTGTCTATATTGGCTGGTATGTTAATTGTCACCATATCCTGTACGTCGCTGATGCGAGATACTCTCTCCTCTCAGGAGCTACGGAGGTATGCTACTTGTGCGACACGCGTAAAGCTTCCACCCTAACAAAAAACCTTTTCAGGAACCGTTGTCGCAGACATTTTCTCTCACCTAGATCCAGGAACCATTTCAGGCATCATCTACACCGCCGCAGTGCCCTGGGCAGATGCCTTCCAACAGGTTGCGCACCCTTATCTTCTGAACGAAATCATGCCAGGATTGACCACCTTCGACAACGTAACCGCCGCCCTCGACTCTCGTATCAAATTTGCAGAGTCCATTTCAAGCGAGCCCGAGAAGGTGCCCACCGAGAGGATGTGGTCATGGATCGGATCTGCATCGCTCGTCGGGCCGTTTTCCGCACAGCTGCTCCTCGCACGGGAACAAGACCCCGAGCCGTTGCTCAAAGCTGGGGCGGCAGGGTTTCCCACTTTGCTGATCACAGGTGGGAAAGATACATTCGTTCAGTCTGATGTCCTCAAGGCTTTCTTGGAACGTAACTTTACCAACATGGCTGTCTACGACATCCCCGAGGCTGGACATGCTATGTTTTATGATTTCGAGGAGGAATATGCGAAAGAAGTCGCTCAATTCGCATCATCTGTATTCGGCAACAAGACAGTGGCCTAGGAATAGCGTTCGTGGCTCAACGGTCTATACACCCTGTAATGTACATACAAGCCCATTCCAAGATATAGCTCATTTCTTACATAGGAACGCGCAAAGTCAATTGTTGAATTTTGCAAGACACACGGCCTCCACCTCATTGAACATGCTGTTTTGCTAAAACAGTGTCATTAGTGCTCAGGAAGGAATGGAGACAGATTCATGTTCGTTGCCCCACGTTCTCTTGTGTCAACTTGAATTCGAGCGCCATCGGTGCTCACAGGCCCCTTTGCGCGGCGTATCTCGAGAAACCCGAGAAAGCTGCGCTGATTCATCCTCTGCTGACTTATTGAAGTGGCACTCTTCATTATCAAGCAACTTTGGGACTTGTATAAAAGCTCACTGAGGTTGGAGTTGTTGATGCTTCCCAGCACTCTTTCCCAAAAATGGCCTCCAACAGCACGATAGCTGCCTTACAGCCTGTGGTGGAGAGGTATATCACCGCGTCCGATGGAACACAGATCTTCGCCACGGCAGTTGGTCAG
This sequence comes from Coprinopsis sp. MPI-PUGE-AT-0042, assembly GCA_020736565.1. NCBI lineage: Eukaryota > Fungi > Basidiomycota > Agaricomycetes > Agaricales > Psathyrellaceae > Coprinopsis > Coprinopsis sp. MPI-PUGE-AT-0042. The sequence goes on along the minus strand of JAHBOF010000233.1, from coordinate 41,126 downwards.
AGCCATTTGCCCAGTCTCGTATTCGTCCACGGATATGCTTTCAGTACTCTCATCTGGGAGAGTATAATAGCGAATAGCGATTTGTTAAAGCAGTTTTATTTGGTCAGTGAATAATTTCTGTTGATGCACCCCACTGTGACTGAGTTATAAATAGGTTGCATACGACCTGCGAGGACATGGACGTAGCGGGAAACCAAAAACCTCTGCTGGGTATTTGTCGAATCTCTTTGCTGAAGACTTTGCAAATGTCGTTCGAGAATTTGGCTTGGACTCGCCTGTCTACGTTGGCTGGTAAGTTTATTGCCACCACGTTCTATACGCCGCTGATGTGAGATGCTCTCTCCTCTCAGGAGCTATGGAGGTATGCCGCTTATGCGGCACGCGTAAAGCTTCCACCCTAACAAAAAACCTTTTCAGGAACCGTTGTCGCAGACATTTTCTCTCACCTAGATCCAGGAACCATTTCAGGCATCATCTACACCGCCGCAGTGCCCTGGGCAGATGCCTTCCAACAGGTTGCGCACCCTCATCTCGTGAGCAAAATCGTGCCAGGATTGATCACCTTCGACGACGCAACCGCAGCCCTTGACTCTCGTATCAAACTCGCAGAGTCCATTTCAAGCGAGCCCGAGAAGGTGCCCACCGAGAGGATGTGGTCATGGATCGGATCTGCATCGCTTGTCGGACCGCTTTCAACACAGCTGCTCCTCGCACGGGAACAAGATCCCGAGCCGTTGCTTAAAGCTGGGGCGGCAGGGTTTCCCACTTTGCTGATCACAGGTGGGAAAGATATATTCGTTCAGTCTGATGTCCTCAAGGCTTTCTTGGAACGTAACTTTACCAACATGGCTACCTACAACTTCCCCGAGGCTGGACATGCTATGTTTTACGACTTTAAGGAGGAATATGCGAAAGAGGTTGCTCGATTTGCAGCATCCGTGTTTGGGAACAAGACAGTGGCTTAGGAATAGCTTTAATAATAGCTCAGCAGTAAATACATCTTATATTAATATATATGCAAGACCCTGAGGAGTCATGTCTTCCATCATCATATTCAAAGATACGGCGAATAAAATGAGATTCAGCTATTTTCTCACACGGGAACGAGCGGAGTTGAACTTTGCAACGCACCATCTCAAAGTTGAACATGCCGTTTTGCTGAAACACCTTTCTACTCGGGTAGGAATAGTAACAGACCGTTGCCTCGCATTTTCCAAGACTTGGCCCAACTCGGGTACCATGGGTACCATGGGCGCCCGAAGGCGCCTTTCGCGTCTCTTGAGCTGGATTTCGCGATACTAGTACCCTAGGGGCCATCTTTCCGCGCTGAATCATCCTCTGCTGACTGATTGAGCGCCGAATAGCAGGGGGGCTCGGGATTATCATGCAGCTTTGAGACCTGGATTTTGCGATATAAAAGCTGAAGAAAATGGCTTTTGATACTACACAGCGCCTTTCTCAGAGATGGCCTCCAACAGCACAATGGCCGTGTTACAACCCGTGGTGGAGAGGTAGATCAACGCGTCTGATGGAACACAGATCTTCGCCACGGCTGTTGGCCAAAACCATTTGCCCAGTCTCGTATTAGTTCATGGATATGCTTTCAGTGCTCTCATCTGGGCGAGCATAATGGCCAACGTCGATCTTTTGAAGCAATTCTGACTGGTAGGGGCCTTTAGCTAATGTTCGCCTGTCATTAGGTCGCGTACGACCTCCGAGGGCATGGCCGCAGCGGAAAGCCAACGACCTCTGCTGGGTATTGGTATTTATCCCATCCCTTTGCCGAGGACTTTGCAAACGTTGTTCACGAGTTTGGTTTGGTCTCGCCCATTTACATTGGCTTGTAAGCACCTTGCCCCTATATGCCTTGCGCTGCTGATGTGAGATGCGTAGCCTCTCATGTCAGGAGCTACGGAGGTGTGTAATTTGTGCGATGCAAGGTGATACACTGACAAAAGACCACATTCAGGCACCGTCGTCGCAGACATATTCTCCCACCTGGGTCCAAGAGCCATATCAGGAATTATCTATATCGCCGCAGTACCCTGGAACGGACTTGCATTCCAAGAGGTGGCACACCCTTCTCTCATCAGCGAGGTCCTGCCAAGCCTGGTCTCCTTCGACAATGTAACCGCCGCTCTCGACATCCGTATCAAGATCGGAGAGTCCGTCTCAAACGAGCCCGAGAAAGTGCCCGCCGAGAGGAAGTGGTCGTGGATTGGATCTGCAGCCCTCGTTGGACCGCTTTCAACGCAACTGCTCTTCGCCCGGGAGCAAGACCCCGAGCCGCTGCTCAGAGCTGGTGCAGCAGGATTTCCGACTTTGCTGATCACAGGTGGAAAGGATACATCTATCCAGTCTGGTGTTCTCAAGGCCCTTCTGGAACGCAATTTTACCAGCATGATCACCTACGACTTTCCTAAAGGCGGACATGCGATGTTCTATGATTTCGAGGAGGAATATGTACGAGAAATCGGTCGATTTGCAGCATCCGTGTTTGGGAACAACCCACCAGCTCAGGAATAGCTCAACAATCCATATACCGTCTGGTGCACAGATAAGATTCTATAACTTTTACGATCTTGTACGGATAAATGATGAATGGGGTTCAATTCCCAAACGAGAATAGGACGGGGAGATAGCGGATCAAGCGCAGGAATCTCAGCAAGCGCTCTTACTTACTTTCTGACCATGACCCCGATGACGGACTGCACTGGTCCATCGACACTCCCTTCACGTATAACCTGCTCTTTGCTCTTGTTACGTCCTGTCAAAACGACGGGCATCGGTCCTATTTGACTGCAGAGTTCATGGCACTGGTTATGCCACTGAAACAATCTGGTGCTTGATGCTCTTCTATCACGTCACATCCGAACCCCACTGCCTCCTGCTTCTTGGATGGAATCTTCGTCGTGGCTGCATACCATCAGCTGTTTCTGCATCAATCTGTGGAGAGAGGCGCTTCGCTTCCCGAATCATTAGTGGTGTTAGCCGCTGAAAGTAAGGTTCATCAAGAGAATCCCGGACCATCACCTTCATGAATATCGTCTTTTCTCGTGGTAGGGAGGACATCAGGTTCTGTGGTCGGTAGTCCCCGAATGGAGGAGATCGAAGGAACAAAGTCGAACAGACATGAGAAGCCGGCGCCCAAACATGGCTGTTGTGCCTGACGTTCTTCCTGATCTCCCACTCAGCCTAGGTATTCCAACAGCGGTGCATATATAGACGGTAAGGCAGGCAATGATCTAAAAACTCTACTCTAAAATCTCTCTGTTTGCTGTGAGGCTGCGCCGAATTCTGGCATGGAAGGTCGACTACAGGTAATCCCCGACGAAGTCTTAGCTTCCGGGTACATTAGTTCGAGGTATACCAATGTGAGTTGCACGTCAAGTTTCGCTATTGCATATCTCTCATGAAGCTTGGCGCTCAGTATTTGATATGTAATGTATGCTTCCCTTCCCAAACCGACCAATACTCACCCTACGGACGGTAGGTGCCAGCTTGACAACTTTGGTGAGTGTATCGCGTTGCCAAAACGATGGCTACAACGTTAGCCCCACATTTCTAGGTTCTAGAGCTTGTCCAAACGCTTCAACTCGAGGTAAAATTTGTGGGGTAAACGTACTTGGAATATACTTTACTGAACGTCAGCAGGTCGAATTGGTTTGGAAAGGACCTTCGGTGCCTGTGAAGACCCTTTACTTCGTCAATCGATATTTCCCGTTCGTCGCTCTTGCCGTCTTGGTTCTTTGTTAGTGTTCGAGTCTCAGTCGCCCAGCTTTTCAACTGAAGTCCCATGCAGACAATGATGCTCCTTCGGGTCTTTCACCGCGAGCCTGCCAAATCTTGTTCTCTGCGTCCACTGGTAGGCTCCTTGCTGGGCAATAGTTCATCCCATACTCATAAACGTCTACCGTTAGTGGGGATGGCACTCACCATGCTCGCTGCCGATAGTCAGTCATTGAAATGGTCCTTTTCCATGGCGGGGGTTACTCACCCGTCCTAGTTCTTGTCTACATTCGACTCTATGCCCTTTCTGGTCGAAGTCGCGGTATGAAGGTCTTTCTCGTCGTCCATATCTCTGTGGGTAGATTGTGTATGGCCGTTTTACTGTCGAAATACGATGCTGACCAATGTTTTAGGTGGTTGCTGTCACTTGCTTGACCTGCCTTGGACTATATATCTCGCAGGATCGCTGGATTTCCTCCCCGGACGCGGCGCTGAAGGCATGTGTGGGTCAGACGCCAGGGCTGGGTCGGTTTATGATGGCATGCGCTGTAACTTTACTTTATAACTCCCTCTGTGAGTCAGCAAGGATTGCTGGGTCCGTGCTTCAGGACTGAAAGTTTCAACAGTCACTGCAGGTCTTTCTCTATGGTTCGGGTTGCGGATTCATAGGAGCGTAGCCAACGGCGTCTTGAGGAATGTGCTCTATCGTGACGGAGCGGTATACATCATCACGATTGCAAGTGAGTAAACTGCCGGGAACAGAAGGAGTTCTTACGAGAGCTTGCATAGTCGTGTCGGTTGCCAACGCCATAGTTGCCTCATTTGCGCCGGTAAGCCGCGGCTACTAATAAATCAAGACTTTTATGCTCAAGAGACGTACAGGAGAGGTATCGCTTGCTCCTAGTCGTGTACGTCCTCCGGCATTTCCACTTCAACTTCCTTCATTAATTCACGTGGTTCCACAGACCGCAAGGAGTTGCACACAATCTTCTTGCTTCTCGAATGGTTCTCCACATCCGCAAGTCCAGGATGAAAGATATAGGCTTTTCTGTCGAGCTAAACAATACGTTTGCTTATCACCCGTCCCAGCCGCGAGTGTCGCAGCTGACGATGACATACTATAAATAGGTAAATTCTGGCGGGGTTCCTGCTCCAAGCAGCCAGCTTCGTTGAAATGTTGACAGGCGGGGTCAGTCTGAGTCAGCTCTCCTGGCACCCTAGCATAGACTAGATCGCTCAATTCTACACCTCTCCTGCCTTTCCGGGTATGTGACCCAACCACCAGTGGCCTGCTTTTGAAGGTAGGTTCGATGATGCGTTAACTAGGTATAACTACGATACGAGTACGACGCTCCTGAAACGGCTCGTGACGTGGACTTGTATCTACTCATCGATTCCTTGTCGCCATCTGGGCAGATGCAGATCGGATGAACCTCTTAAACGGTATGGGAGATTTTTGCTTTGCAAGGTTTAATCGAAGAGCATGACCACTACGCAGAGACAGTCCGGCGGGCCGTTTATTGAGCGTCTGTCTCCATGTATAGAGGCTGCGCTTTCGGTTCAAGAATTGGAACGCGATAAAGTATAGGGACTTGTGTCTACGAGTCTTGACATTTCCATTCGAAGCGAACATCTCATAGGCAACTACTTGACGCCTCACATGTACAGAAGAACCGAGAGAGGGACTAGCCCTGCACCATCTCATTTGGCGGATAAATGCTCGGCCCTATCCCAGCCACGGTACGCTCTTCATCCGGTGCTCTTGGGCCTATAAAAGCTCACCGGACCTGGTCAGGACCGTCCTCACCTTTGTACAATGAAGCCACTCCCTCTCTTCCTTGCCGCCCTTGCAGGGTTCCTGCCATCCTCGTCAGCCCAAGTCCAATGCCCAAACTTCCCAGATCCTCGTCCTGCACCAAGCAGTCTTCCTTCTGAGACCACACTTCCCGACCCATTCAAATACCTCACCCTCGATCGTCGAGTCAGCTCTGTTGACGAATGGTACAACTGTCGACAGCCCGAGATCAAGCGCCTCTTGCAAGAGTACCAGTTCGGGTTCTACCCTGATCATTCAGCGGAGACGGTAACTGGAAGTCGTAGCGGCAATACGCTGACAGTGAACATCAGTACTGGGGGAAAGAGTGGTTCGTTCACCGCTACCATCGCCCTTCCAAGTGGTGCGAGCCCGACAAACAAGGTTCCTGTCATGCTGGCCATTGGAGGTGTTAACAACGCGGCGTACACCAATGCTCGAATTGCCGTTATTACTATCAACTACGGGAACGTTGCCCCTGATAGTAACGCCAAGACAGGAGCGTTCTGGAGCCTGTACAATGGCCACGACATTGGTGAGTGACTGACTGGCTTTGGCACACGAGGCATCTTCTAATCGTGTTCTTAGGCGTCTTGACCGCATGGGCCTGGGGCGTTCACAGGTAGGTATATTATGCGATATGATTCCCGATCTAATCGCTTCTTCTATAGAACACTTGACGCAATCAACGCCGTAGTACCAGAGATTGACGTTACAAAGACGGCAGTCACAGGTTGCTCACGTCTGGGCAAAGCGGCCCTTGCTGCTGGCCTTTTCGATGACCGCATCCTGATCACCGTTCCCATGTCTAGTGGAATTCAAGGGCTCGGTCCCTACCGCTATTGGCAGCTCTCTGGTCAAGGTGAGAATCTAGAGAACAGCAAGCAAGGTGCTCCGTGGTGGACATCCAGTACCATCAGCGGATTCTTGAATAATCACCAGAGGCTTCCTTACGATTCTCATATGATTGCTGCCGCCATTGCGCCAAGGTATATAGTCATTGACGAAGGCCAGAGTGATCCATATGTCAATGCGAGAGGGACCGCCACTATCGTTTATCCAGCCGCAAGGGCCGTATACAGATGGCTGGGAGTGGAAGACCGGATCGGGATGGCGATCCGAAGTGGAGGTCATTGTGATACCTCAGGGCAGTAAGCATAGCTACATCTAGTCCAGTAAAACTGGACGTACTGACAGATCATCAGCGCGAACGTGGTACCATTCCTCCAAAAGGTCTTTTTCAACACGTCAACCACTAGGGACTACAACAACCTGTCACCCTGGTCTGCAACATCGACGGCCTATCCTTGGGCCACAGCGCTGCCTTCTAACACTGCTCCATCTACCACAAATCCAACCACATCAATCGCCACCACTATTTCAACGCCACCTATCTCGTCAACGTCAGTGTCTTCACCCTTCCCTACGACAACTGCCGGTTCGGGCAACTGTGTTGCTAAATGGGGACAGTGTGGTGGGACTGGCTGGTCGGGAGTTACTTGCTGCGTCGCCGGCTCGACCTGTAGCAAGGTCAACGATTGGTATTCTCAATGTACTTGAGCTACGTCTCTCCTTCCAATTCCTTTATTTATCCCGATGATGTCTCGCTACCGAAGTAGTACTGAGGAGACTGTGTTCGCTGTCGAAGCGCCTCCGCAAGATTAATGACTCGCAAAGCATAAGGGGGGTCTTAAGGTGTCGAGTGGTAAAGCGTAAGGCAATTAATAATGTCGTTACTGTGTTGAACGTTAATGTAAAGCGTGTCGATTCCAAAAGTGAATGAAATGCAAAGTGAGATGAAAACCCCGGAGTGCATACAGCAGGCCACGACACACGTTCAAAACCCTTTGAACACAGCATCATCATCCGAATCATCATGCACAACCACGGGCTTCTTCTTCGTCCCCTTCCCTTTCGTGGCCTTCCCTGTGGCCTTCTCTGGAGCCTGACTCTGCTGGCGCGTCTTGGCCTTTTCCACCTTTCTCTCCAGACTCTTTATCGTCCCACTCCCAAATTCTTCATCATCCTCATCCTGTTCACCACCCTCTTCAAGAGTCATGTCAATAACATCCACATCCATCGCCATTACGTCTGCTTTTCTTCCACTCCTCCTTGTGTTAGGCTGGGTTTGGAACCCAAACTGACTCTGACTCTCGTCTTCGTCACTCAAGAACAGTCGGTCCTCGTCCGCGGATTGTTGGCTCTTGGCTCTCCCCTTGCCCTTTGTCTGCGTCGGGACTACGGATCTGGCTCTAGATGCAGCCCGGGAGCCAGCCCTGGACGGTGGTTTGTTCGCTGTGCCGAGGGTACTGGAAACGCTCCCAGTCCGAGCTCGTTTCTTGACTGGCTGGACGAGGGCTTCAACTTCGTCTCCGGAGTGCTGGCCGTCGGACATTTCTCGGTCTTCATCGAGTGTGGCGAGCCTCTTCTTCCCTCTGGGTCCGTTCATGGCTTGTGTTTTGTGACCTTGGGACGAGCTCGCCTTTCGATGTGCTACAAAGGAGACAATGGTTAATGGACTTGGAAAGCTTAAAAGCGAACGAGGAGACGTACAAGGTGCCTCTAAGTTGTTCACAAACAAATCAACCTTTGGTTTCTCACTCCCGGGGGCAATTTTCTATCATTCCAATAAGCATCCTGCACTCAATTCACCCAAGCACAAACGCACCTTTTTAAACTTTTTGAAATTCGCCATCCCCTGCCACTCTGGATTCATCTCCCTCTCCTTCCGATTCCCCCGTTCCCTGAACACCGGCATCTCACAAATCGTCATGAAATTGCCCCTTACGCCACTATCATCACCAAAGTCCTCCAGGACCTTCCACTGGTCCTCTGGTGCAGTCTCCACCTCGACCTCTTTCAACACCACCGGTTTCGAAATCTTGAGCTTGTTAAACTCCCGATCGAAATCGTCTTCGTGTTTCTTGCCCTTTTTGGTGGAAGCGACAGCTTTGAGAAAGGCGGCGTCCTTGTCAGGTTCGCCCAATGGTGCTCCTTTTGCCTTGTCTTTCTTCTTGGAGCTTTCATCTTTGCCGTTTACTGCGACTGGCTTCTTGGAACTGGGATCGGGAGGAATAGGCACGCCGTTGGGTGTGTACATCTGCCTCGGTTCCCCTCCATCAACCCGATTCTCATCCACGGCCTGCTTCTTTGCAGTGTTGTCCCCCATCTCGGCATCCCCATCGACATCTTCGATTCCTCTCTTCTTCCCCCTCACAACAGTGCCGCCCTGAGTCTGCCTCATGCTCTCCTCTTCCTCTTCTTCCCGCAAGGCGTCTAACCCGCTGCTCCCACCACTGGCAAGCCTTCTCTGCGTCCTTCCAGTCTGAGTTTGAGTCTGGGTATCACTCGTATTCGAGTCGCCGGGTATACTCCCAGAGCCATTACCAAACGTCCCACCACCTTCTCCTTCTCCACCACCACCAGCAGAGTCTTCTAGGAACCCAGACTCAAGCCGGGAAGGATCACTAGCTTCGAACAATGCTTTGAACTTTTTGAGTGGAGGTGGGCGGAGGGGTAAAGAATCTTCGAGGACTGAGCTCTGTCCCAACAACGAGCCAGTGGCCGCAGCTGGTGTTGGATCAACGGATTTCTCACGTGTACGACGTTTGAGGAGTCGCCGTTGAGGTAGAGGAGTCTATGAGGCGTGTCAGGCGGGAGGAGACAGGGGAGGGTAGGGACGTACATCCAAGTCGAGAACGGAAGGGGCTGGTGGTGGAGGGGGCGGCATGTCTCCTGCGTTGGGAGTCCCAGAGGTATCTTCAGGCTGGGCAGACGGTGGACGTCGCCTTAGCAAGGGCTATGAACGCGCCATCAATAAACACAACCTAATGCAGTGAGGAGTATCTGCGTACTCGACGAGGGGGAGGAGCAGGCGCATCCAGGTCCAGAAGTGAGGGTATAACAGGTTGAGCAGGGGGCGTGGGTACAGGAGTTGCAGCAGGTGTTGCTGATGTCGAAGCTTCACCTGCCTCGCTCTCGCCGTCCGCTGTGATTTTCGATCTCTTGAGGAGTCGTCTGCGAGGCGCTGGAGCAGGTGGTGGGCTATCTTCTTTGGCGTCGGCTTGACGTTCCTCCATTGAGGTGGACATTGTGATATCAGCTGCAGCAGAGTCAGTTTTGATCAGCAAAGAAACGAAAAAGTTGCAGACCAACCTGATGTGTCCCCACTCCTAGAATTCTCCGGAATAGATCTTGAAGCACTGCTGCTTTCCAACAACGTAGTGTCAACATTGAGAACAGCCTCGACAAGGGTGTCGTGTGACACGAAGCGAGCACCAACCCTAGACTGGCGTTAGAAATGTTGACGCTCTGTATTGTTACATGCCTACCCTTTTGCCTCATTAACCAACTCTGCCCAGGCGTTCTTGCCAATTGCGGCCTCGAGCGAGCTCTGCTCACCTAGTAGGACCAGGCTCTTCCCCTCCTTTGCCAAGCCGCGCCGTACAGCCTTTTGGAACTTGTCAATCCCAGAAGTTACATCGAATACCTCGATGGAACCTTCTCCCCTGTTGATAAGGGTACGAAATTCAAGGGACACTTCCCTCGCCTTCTCGCCTACACAAAGGAATCGGAACTTTCTGAACAAGCCAAGGCGTTCTTCGTTGGGTTCCCAGACTTTGAAGACTTTGTGTATAGGAGGGAGTGAGGACGAGAATGTTGGACGGTACTTGGTCACTTGAGGAAGGGTAGGAAATGAGTCTGTGTTGGACTCGACAAGGCGGATGATCTCCTCCAGCCATTCTGGCTTGACAATTTGGCAAGACGCGATGAGGGAGGTGGCAAGGGAGGGGGTTGCAGAGTAGGTGGAAGTCAGATGATGTGTGACTTCGGCTGCTGGTTCCAAGCTGTAGTTTATTCCTAGGGCGTCTCAGCATGGCGCTTCGGTAAAGGCACTAAGGATAGTCACCTAAAGCAGCACAAGTCTCCGGTGGAACGGGCAACTTGCCCTTGGGAGCGCTTGAGAAGACGCACACTCGGATCCATACTAGCCTAAACCACAGTGCAGGTGACGTGTCATTAACCCTCAATGGAGGAGAAAGGGCTTGTGCTGCTCACTTGGCTTCGATTCCACCGGCAACAGACACCGTGTCTCCATCCTTCAACTCTGCAACCTGCGTTTCCAGAACCTGTACCCTTTCTCCACCTCTGGTATAGCTCCAGGGTTTTTTCTTCCCATAGTATGTCAAAGCTGGTGTGAATCCTGGGTTGCTCTAACCAATGTATGTCAGCAAAACTGGCCTACAGCAACGAACGTGACAAACTGACCGCATCCTGTGCAGACATTGGCGCGACCTGAAACTCTCCATGCTCGTGCGATATCTTTTTGTTGTTCACAATAAAGTGAGTGCCTTTCCTCCCAATCAAGTACGAGGAACCAGGCTTCAACGATTTGGTTTCTGAGTAGACGTTAGCGCTGGCGTATCCACTACTGTTCATCCCACTTACTCTGCGCAGAAAGGTCCCCAAGATCGCCGTCGAACGGAGCTGTAAGCAGCCACATTGACTAAACAACTGGCGTCGGTGTGCAGAACCTTTCCAGGTCCTCCGATGCTCAAGTCAATTAGCGGTTCGTGTTCAAGCGCGTTCAAGTGCCGCGTCTTGGTCGCGCTGATGGAATTCAAACTCAGCACCCAGCCCTGTTGTGGTCCCGAGTGGGCGCTTCTTGGCTTGACGCCATTGAACTTTCGCCTGCTCTTGCAGATGCAAGGAACTAGTTGGAGCTTTTATTAGCTGGAGAAATGACCGTCTTGAGTGGGTTTCAGGTACGAAGATCCCATTGAATTTCTACGTTGCTCTAAGGTTCACTTTTGCCGACAGAGACCGCACTTTTGCAATGCCGACGAACCATTCTTAATGCGTCGATGACAGAAACTTATACACCTCGTTGCGTCGAATGGCCCTCTAATTGCTCAGGGCGCCAGTCGCGGACTCAGGGCAACCATAGGGACATGTTCTATTCCAACTCTACCGAGCACATAAGCCCGGCATGGCTTCCCTTGGAGCATCCTCTTTACTCCTGTTTTTCTTTTCCTTCTCGGGGACGCCCGACCAATTACAATTGACAAAGTTTCAGTGTTGACTGCGACCAGTCGTCCGCCACCCAGTCTACTTTCCAATGAAACACAATACGGCATTCGATCTCCTTACGTCCCTCCTCTGCCCTTTCTCCTCTGCCCTCCGCATCTGGAAGATGGAAAAAGCTCTTAAGGAACACACCGCCCACCTCCCGTATGCCGACCGGCTCCTGCTTCGCAGTGAACCCGTCTCCGTTGATCATTTCCTGGCACAACTCCTGGCTGCCGCAGAGCGTAGCCTGTCTCGCGGGATCGGCTCTCACACCATCACCAAAGTATTCTTCTTCAAAGACCAGTCGAAACGTTCAGAACATGAGTTCATCGTGCTGGAATGCAAATTCCCCTCTTCCGAGGAGACCTTCCACATCGTCATTGAACGGACCCATGGCGCGGACACAGGCTCAGCAGAGACCCGAACGGAGCCTGCAAACACCAACACCAAACCGTTACCATTACACTCGGTAAGGGACCAGGTGCACGGGATTGTTGGCCTCGATGCCCTCAAGCCCCTCAAGCCCATTGCTATCTACCACCCTCCCACCCCCATCCGGCTGCTTGAAGCTGCGTGTCTGCTGCAAGTGCTGCATCAAGAAGCCAAGAACTATGCCCTTCTCGATCGCCAGTGCTACTGGCTTACAGCAACCGTTTGGGATGTCCTTTGTAAATGGCATCGTGACAGCAACACCTTCAGTGAAGAGGAGCATCAGGACGTCCAGTCTGGCACCTCCGGCCTCAGCGGTGCTGGGAGATGTAGAGGTTTTGAGATCATCTCTCTAAAGGCGGAGGACATTGAGCAGCTGAGCAAAAAGCTGGATGACGAACTGGCAGTTCTGGTCCAGGAAGTGAGTTGACTTCTTTCCTTTGAACAACCATTGATTGCTGATTTACAACTTTTATGCAGCTTGCGACCGATGCAGAACGGGACAATGCGAAGAGGGCAACGGAACGCAAAGAAGGCAAGGAAGAGGGCGAGGAAGAGGTCGAACGGTAACGGATTGCGACATGATGAAGGAGTTTTGAATGTCGTTGATTGTGGACATTTTGGTGGTTGAAAGGAGCAAATATTTCATTAGATGTAGGCCTGTTTCGTTTGAGTCAATTAGCGGTTAGTGTTCAAGCCCATTCAAGGCCGCATCTTGGCTGAATGCAAACTCAACCCCTGTCGCGGTCCGGTAGCCGCTTGACGCCAAACCTTCGCCTGCTCGCACAGATGCACGTATCTGGAGCTGCCACTGGCCTTTCAGCCAGCTGGGGATGGCCATCTCATATGGCTTCCAGGTATGAAGTTCTTGATTACAGCTTTTATGCCGCTCTAACATTCGTTGGCCGTTTGGTTTCAAAGTGCTGCATTATCATGATAGGACCAACAATTAATGACACAGTTGACTCCAGGACCCGCCCTTTGGCAATGCCGGAGGAGAGCCCTTAACTTGTCGATGGCAGGAACTTATACATGCCTTATCATTCATACCTCCAGCTCATTGCGTGGAATGATCCTCTGGTCGCTCAGGCACCCAATCTACTTCCTGATGAAACGCGACACGGCGCTCAATCTTCTTGCATCCCTCCTCTGGCCTTTCTCGTCTATTGCCCGCATATGGAAGAGGGAGAAATACCTTGCAGAGCGCATTGCAAGTCTTCCCAAAGCCGACCAAGCTTTACTTCACGTGGACCCCGCATCCGTCTCGCGCTGTCTAGCGATGTTGATGGGTTGCACCAACCATGGCCGATTCGGCTGGGTCGACTCTCGCACCGTTCGCAAAATCCATTTTTACAAGAACCATTTGCGGTGGTCAGAGTACGAATACCTCGTGCTGGAATGCAAATTCGACTCGTGCGAGGAGACCTTCCATTTACTGGTCGAACAGTTTCATGGGTCAAACATAAAGCCGCTGGAGACCTCCATGGAGTCGACAGCCACCACGTCGCTGACACGGCCGCAGGCTCGAAGCATCCTGTGAAGGATCGGGTTCGACGGATCACCAGCCTCGAAGTCCTTAACCACCTCACGCCCATCGCCGTTTATGAACCACCCGCTGCCATCGCCCTCCTGGAAGTATGTTGTCTGCTCGATCTGCTGCACACGAAGTCAGAAAGCTCCGCGCTTCACCGCTCCCAGTGCATTTGGCTGGCAGACGCTGTCTGGGCTGTCCTGGGGAAGCGGCATGACAGCACCTTTGATCTTCTTCCCTCGCACTCCGCACCTAGCGGCGCTGAGAAATGCTGTCAGATGCCCATCGCTACCCTAGAAACAGAGGAAATCGAGCAGCTGAGCAGCGAGTTGAGCATTCAATTTGAAAGTTCAATTGAGACAGTAAGTCGGATCTGGCCACCTCCAAGCAAGCACTGATTTACGCTTTTCATCTCAGATAGAGGCGAGCGATGCACATTGGAAGGCTCATCAGAGGCAAAGGAGAGGGCGCAGAAAAGGGAAAAGGAAAAAGAAAAGAAAGCAAAGGAGAGGAGAGGAGAGGCAAAAGATGAAGGCGAAGAAGATGTTGAAAATGCCCCTGAGGTATATATGTGACGCACCGGGGTGCTCTTTCCAGGCCGGTATAGGCGTCATGTTCTCTAGATGTAAGTGCCATGCGCATGTCTACCCAAACGTTATGCTCACCAATGTGGTTTCCATCTGACAGGTGGTGGGCCTTGCGACACCGACAAGAAGCTTTATTACTGCAGAAAACAATGTCAAAAGGCCGATTGGAAGAACCGCGAGCCGTTCTGTCAGTCCCGAGCAGAGCGTTCCGTCATTGACGACAGCGAATGCTAGGCCCTTGCCACTTCCCCACCTTTGCGCAATTCGAGTACGGGTGGGTGACGGGTGGCTGTCAAGATGTCGGACGGGAAGGTGATCATGCATAATTTGTCGACGATGGATCTTGAGATGAAGCAGGAGATTTTGAGGATGTGATGATTATCGCTGTCTCTAGCATCTTAGCGGCTGAAAGGGGTGGGAGACGCAGAAGGCGTATTTATTACGTACATCGCTCGCCGACTGATGTTATGATGCCAGCGGCAGCACAGCTGAACGCGTACGGAAAAGGATAAGAGCGCCATTGGCCTCTAATAATTTTAACTACGAGAGTAGGGGAGGGATATAAACTCATCCAAACTTATCTACTAGCCCTCTTCTGAGTCTTCCAGCTGGCCGGGTCTGATGCAGATGAAGTTTCTTGGCTTGGACGACGCCACACTTGCCAGACATTCAACCAAGCTTGAAGTCTGAGATCCAGAGAGGAAGGACGCAATCAGCCAGCCCTTGGCTGTTTGTGGGGCTAAACGCAATTTATTTCATGTGACTAGCTTCCTGCTACCGTACTCCTGGCTCTATGGCCCACAGAGCAAGGACGTCATGGTTCATCGGTCTCTGAACCACCCTTCTCAAGCGGGATGAGTTTCATTAACGCGTCAGTGATGATGATATTTCCCTTTAGCTTTCCTCAAATTTACCGAGCTCAAAGGGCCATAACGACCTTGAGCCTCGGGTTTACCTGTGTTTTCTTTCTGGTTTTCGGGGACACCCGGCCAATCGTTGTTGTTGTTGTTGTTGTTGTTGTTGTTGTTGTTGAGAATTCCAAGGTCAGTTGAGGCCTGCGGCCTACTAACCCCCAACCTGCCCCATAGAGGAAAGCCATGGAAACCTCGGGACGATTGGTAGCCGGTTCCGTCAGGGCGCAACCGTTCAAGGCCCAACTCCCCCTGCAGGCGGAGAGTGGTTAGAATGTTTTCGCCGAGACTTCCCCAAGGCCGTAGGCTTTTTGTATAGTATACGCCGTAGCATATACCATATGGATGGGGAAAATGGAATATAAACCCTTGAGCAACAAAGGTACAGAAGTGGATCAGGTAGGCAAGATGGGCTCAGACAGACAAGGAGTGGGAGAGACAGGCTCGATCCCGGATAGGGGTATGCGGCGAGACGGGCTCAGCCAACAAAATGTATGAAAACTGTAGGCGAGAGAGGCTCAGCCAAACAGAAGTTGACGAGGCGGGCTCGAGTCTACGTAGAGAAAGTGAAGTGGCGAGACGGGCTCGAGCCACAAGTGTGACGGTGGTTGTGAATGAAAAGTGAGTGTAATTTACAAAGTCTCACATCTCTGCGGGTGACCTCCACTACCCAATCAACT
This sequence comes from Coprinopsis sp. MPI-PUGE-AT-0042, assembly GCA_020736565.1. Taxonomy (NCBI): domain Eukaryota; kingdom Fungi; phylum Basidiomycota; class Agaricomycetes; order Agaricales; family Psathyrellaceae; genus Coprinopsis; species Coprinopsis sp. MPI-PUGE-AT-0042. The sequence continues at coordinate 25,377 of JAHBOF010000233.1, read as the reverse complement.
TCCCAATGAAACGCAACATGGTGCTCAATTTCCTTGCGTGCCTCTTCTGGCCTTTCACGCCCATACCTGACGTCTCTAAGAGGGAGGAATACCTCAAGGAGCGCATCGCCAGCCTCTGGTTTGCCAACCAAGCCCTGCTTCAAAAAGAATCCGTGTCTGTCTCGCAGTATCTATTGATTTTGATGGGTTGCAACAACCATGGCCGATCCGGCTGGGCCGACTCTCGCACCGTTCGCAAAAACCACTTTTACAAGAACCATTTGCGGTGGTCAGAGCAAGAATACCTCGTGCTGGAATGCAAATTCGACTCGTGCGAAGAGCCCTTCCACCTACTGGTCGAATGGCTTCATGGGTCAGACACAAAGCCATTGGAGACCTCCATGGAGCCTACAACCACCACATTGTCGTCATCAGCCGCAGGGCCGAATGAGGGCTGGCATCCTGTAAGGGACAGGATTCGACGAATCACCAGCCTCGAAGTCCTTAACCACCTCACGCCCATCGCTGTCTACAAACCACCCATCACCATCACCCTCCTAGAAGTATGTTGTCTGCTCGATCTACTGCACAAGAGGTCGGAAAGCTCCGCGCTTCACCGCTCCCAGTGCATCTGGCTGGGAGACGCTGTCTGGGCCATATTGGAGAACCGACACGGTAACAGCTCAGGTATTTCTGATCCGCTTCTTGCACCTAGCGGCACTGCAAGGTGCAGCCAGATGCCAATCACTACCCCGGAGACGGAGCGAATCAAGCAGATGAACGGTGACTTGGACGTTAAACTTGCGAGCTCAATTCAGAGAGTGAGTGGTATCTGCCCTCTTCTGAGCAAGTACTGAAATACATTTTGTCTGCAGATCGAGAGTAGCGAGGAATGGTACAAGGCGAGAAAGGCAAACAAGGACGCGGCCGTAGAGAGGGTAGCCGAGAGGGCAAAGAACAGGGCAAAGAAGAAGCAAAAGGAAGCGAAGAAGAGGGAAAGGCTGAAGGAGAAGAAGAGGTTGACGAAGCCCCTGAGGTATATGTGTGACGCATTTGGGTTCTCTGTCGAGGCGGATATAGGCACCACATTCTCTAGATGTAAGTGCCATGCACATGCCTACCCAAACGTTATGCCAACGATTTTGGTTTCCGTTTGACAGGTGGTGGGCCCTGCGACACCGACAAGAAGCTTTACTACTGTAGTAAACAATGTCAAAAGGCCGATTGGAAGAACCACGAGCCGCTCTGCCGGTCCCGAGCAGAACGTTCCGTCATAAACGGCAAGTACGGGGCCCTTGCCACTTCGCCATCTTCATGCAAGTCGAGCACATGCATGACAGGCGCTAGTCAAGATGTTGGATGGGAAGATGGTCGTGCATAGTTGGTCGACGTCGGATTTAGGGGTGAAGAGGCAAAGTTAGAGATTGAATAATCATCATAGGCTTTGGAGGTCTTAGCAGCTGAAGCGGCTGGAGATTCGGAGACCCAGGACTTGGAGTTTATTATCACCGTCAACCTACCAAATACTATGATGCCAGCGGCACCACGGTTGGTGGTACACGAAAGAGTATAACAGTATCCTTAGTCTCTAATCCTTCTAAATACGAGAGTATGTAAACTCACTTATCCACTTGGCTTGAACAACAGGCCAGAGTACAAACAGCCACTCCTTGACATATGCAGTATATTTCATGGGATTAGCTTTCTTCAACTGCCACCTCCTACTCTATGGCCCACGGAGTAAGGACTTTATTGCAGGACGCAGCAGTATTTTGAACGCGACTCTACCGAACTGAGATGGTCATAAATTCCCTTGCCCTTAAGCCTTGGGCTTACCTGTGTTTTCTTTCTGTTTTTCGAGGATGCCCGGCCGATCTCAATTCATAAAGTCTCAGTACGCACAGACCGTCTCGTCGACGGAACTCAGCCTGCTTTCCCATGAAGCCCAACTTATTCATCGACCTCCTTGCTTTCCTCCTCTCGCCTTTCTCCTCTATCCTCCGCAATTACAGGATGGAGGTTTCCAACCAGAACCGCATCACTAATCTTCCGCATCTTGAGCAACTTCTACTGCATAATGCTCCCCTCAATGTTTCATCTTACTTGAAACAAGCCATGGTTGTTGCAGCCTTTGGACGGCCGTCAGGGACCCACTGGATCAACTTGCACACCGTCGAAAAGATCGACTTTTTCAAACCGCCTGCTCAGTGGTCAGAGCGCGAGTTTCTAGTCCTGGAAACTAGGTTTGGCAATTCAGAGAACACCTTCTTCCTAAATGTCAGACGCAGCCATCGTATATGGGTATATTTAAGCCAAGGAGATCCCTCGATGGAGCTGCCAATCACAATGATACAACCATCCCAAAGTTTGATCCGCCGTTTCAACGGCCGGCCGTTGACGGCATATTTCAATGACAACCCGACCGTTGGCAAGCAGTGGCAACGGGGAATCAACGGAACCTCGGCCACGTTACCGGGTTATTGACCCCTCATTTTCGGCCCGTTCCAGCGCCGTTAAAACGAATCCAAGGTTTGTCGCAACAATTTCCGGCCCAGGGTTTGTTGGAATATGTTTAAACGTGTTCCAACGGCGGATCAAACTTTGGGACATATCCCCCTGACCAAATCCTCCGCCTAAACGAGGGCTTGCATCCGGCACCGGACCAAGTCCAGAGGATTACTGGCATTAAATTCCTCAAGCCCACCTACATCTATGAACTTGGGGTATCATGCCTGCTCGATTTACTGGACCACAAGATGGAGAACAATCTTCTCCTACACCATTGGTGCTTCTGGCTCGCGGGAGCAGTCTGGGCCATCCTCAAGGACCGACACGGCCATGGAAGCGCCCTTGCAGAAGACGAAGGGGGTCAACCTGACGACTCTTCCTCTGCCAACTTGCTCCGTGCATCTGCCGGCCCTGGAAGTTGTGGTTCGATGCCGATCATTGCCCTAGAGGACGAGGAGGTGGCAGAGCTCAGTCGGGAGCTGAGCACCAAACTTGAGGACAGTATCTCCGAGGTGAGTGGGCCTCAGCATCTCCTTTGCTTTGCTTTGATTGCTGAGCCACGCTGTACTTGAAGATCAATAAGATGACAAGGGAGGGGCCGTGAACGCCCTGGAATTGGAGTACACGGAGTTTGCATTACCAATCACTTCGATTTTTATCTGGATAATCCACCAATTGGTTATCCGATTCATCGACTCGACATGCAACAAGTTTTACATATTCGCGTAGGCCGTTGCTTAAAGAGATGTTCATGGCAATAGCGAAATCTTGAGTGTGGCGATGTGGAAAGGCTCAGAAGCCTTGTGCGTGTGCAAGGACGATATATCATCTCATTTATATTCTTTTATCATGCATTTCCCCCGTAGTCCTCGTCTGTTCTTTTATCCTGCCCCTGCAAGCCAATCGACTCGGCTGAAGGATTCTGATAGGCGCTTAAGCGCCATCGGTAGATGCCGATAATATGGAATTCACGCACCTTCTGATCACGGTCAGTCATATCACCTTCCCCAAAGACCTTTCTCCCATCGCCCACACATTGGTCTACAGATGTCCAAGGAGCTCGTAGAGAAGTTCAACGCGCTCCCCCGTAGATCCAAAGCACCCTCCGGTCTCGTACCCAATTCTTGGCACTTTGACGTCCGCTACGTCCAGCTCGAGCCTACACCTGGCCATGTCATGTTCCTCATCCAGCCAGAATCACACTACGCTCATATGGAGCGTCTACCCATAGGTGTATCCCCCCGCCAATCCGGTTTGGAGTACTTTCCCGATACGGCCAAGGAAGCTGCGCCAGGGCTCGTCAAAGCACTCCTGCATTCATTTGTCTACAATCTTGGGACCCAAGGGGCTGCTGGCGCGTTTGCACCTTGGGAGCTCATGACAGAGGACAAGTCTCTCGCTGCGGCTGTTGGACGGGAATTCAAGCGTATTGGCGTCCAGCCTGAAGCGTTGCATAACGTCGGGGTGTCTAGTCGGTCTACTCTCAATGCTGCAAACGAGGCGTTCGGGAAAGTGTTCGAAAGTATCAAAGCATCCATAGGTCTCCAAGATTTCGTTCGTGACGCCATACACACTCCCGATTCCATTGTATTCGTCAACACCTCCGTGCCAAGTTCGACCACGACTTCTGTTAAAGGCCAAGACGATGAAGATGACACTGACGAAGACAGACACCTAAAGAGGGTGATGGAGTACTGCATGCAGATGGATAGAGGGAGCCCTTCGGATGGCGCGGAGTACGACGCGGGCGTGTTCCATGAGAAGATGATGAAAGGCTTGGAAAACATTGAGAAACTGCTCATAGACAAGCCTGAAAACGTCGTCAACGCAGAAGCCGATCGCGGGGACGGCGAAGCTGCCCTAGACTATGGCATCAGGTAAAACGCCTCTCGTCTACTGCTTACATTTCTGCTGACTTTGCCATCCAAAGACTTTCCGTCGGTTTATGTAGCAACGGCAAACCCCAGCGCAAACGTGCACGCGACTACCTGATCAAAGCAGCGTACTCCTCCACCTCATCCGACACCACCAAAGCAATCGCCCACAGCCTCCTTATTGAATGGTACACTGAAGCCCGCTCGGGCGTCTCCATCCGCCTTCGCTACCCTCTTTGCAGCCAGACACCACTGCAACCTCGCAGCCCAGCTTTGTGCTCGCGTCTACCCAGGTGCAGAGGCACGAGCGTCCCCGAACGTGTTGATGTTTATGAACACGACGTTTAAGACGCTGTCGGAGACGTGTATCGAGTTGAATATGTGGTGTAAGGATGGGATCCGGGCGATGGAGCAGAGGGAGGCGCAGATGAGTAGAGGGACAAAGAAGATGGCGAAGAGGAGGTTGAAGAACCCTCTCAGGTATATGTGTGCCGCTTCGGGGTGCTCTATTCAAACGGATACAGGCACCATGTTCTCCAGGTGTAAGTATCCTCTATATCTGCCCAGTGGTTACTTGACGATGTTGGCTTGCATGTGACAGGTGGTGGGCCTTGTGATACAGACGAGAAGCCCTACTACTGCAGCAAGGAATGTCAAAAAGCCGATTGGAAGAACCACAAACCGTTCTGTCAACCCGGAGCGGAATGTTCGGTCATCGACGACGGCAAGTACGAGGATCTGGCAGCATCGGCATTTTCACACAAGTCGAGTACTGGCGCACGTCAGGTGCCTATTAAGACTTCAGATGAGAGAACGATCATGCTCAGTTCGTCGACGATGGACTTAGACATGATGAAGGAGTTTCAAAGGCTGTGAATAATGCGGCTTTTGAATTTTAGGTGCTCGCCGATTGATAGTAACGAAGGTTTGGAAACTCGTAGGGTCTGTCTCCATAGCTTACCAAGGGTTGTGACGACAGCGACACCATGGTTGGAGGCGCATAGAAGAATGTAATAAGTTTTGAGACAGGTCAAAACCCCATAAGCACGAGCAAAGAGATCGGTATCAAGTCCAACTCCACGTGTGAGGCTTGTCAGCTGCCAGCTGGGCAACGCCACACTTGCCTCGAAATAAGCCAAGCTTTGAAATCTGGGATTCGGAAAGGAAACGAGCGAGGCGACCCCGCAAGTCTTGGACAGATCCTGAGATATACCCCATCTGATTTATGCAAGTTTGGTAAAAAGAAAGATTGCCCAGGGAAAAGCGAAAATGATGTATTCGTGAAGGATGAGGTCGTGGGGTGCGCTCGTAACAAAATAGAATTAATAATACATATGCCTCTAAGGTTCAACGAGGAGATGAGGAGGAAAACAAGAGAAGGAAAAAGTAAATGACGATCAGAACGCGACGTGAATGTTCGAGAAAGGGGAGGCTGAAGGGCACCGACCAGGTTTGATGGGAGGTTAACCAGTAGCCTCCGAAGAGGACGGATGGCTTTGCTGAACAGAAGCCATAATGTAATGGCTCAATTGAGGATTCTTGTTCAATAGCTCGCTCAATTCAGCTTGCGATAGCTTCATAAGAGCCGACAAGTCAGGGAATTGAGATAGAGGGGCAGACATTGCGATAGGGCGTAAGGAGGTGAGAGGGTCAACGTCGGGACCGGGTGCAGTGACTGTTGTCGCGTTCGCTGTTGAGTTTCTCTTCTGGGCAATGTCAACGCCACGATCCCGTGGGCGGAAGCTTGCCTCTTGCTGCTGGTCGGAGGACAAAGTATGCGATTGCGCTGATGCCGGAGTCGCTCTCAATGGTGGCGACGCGTTTGCTTGGCCTTGAGAGTATGCCGTTATGCCACTCGCCTCATTGAGCCCACAATTGACGGTGGCACTGGCAGGGACAACATGAGGTGAGCTTGAGCTTGGAGGTATTGAGTTGAAGGTGACATGAGGATTGGAAGGGCCCTCATATGGACGTTGCCATTGGAGGCGACCTTCGCGATTCGTATAGAGTCCGCCAGCGGATTGATAGGCCTGGGGCTGAGATTGTGCAGGCGCGGTATAAGGAGTCTGGTAGTAGGCCGGATACGTCCAACCGTAGCCGCCCTGGGCATAGCCGTATGGGGCTCGCTGAGGCGTATAGGTCCACGCAGCGTTTACGACGGTTCCATACGGATAGAGGGAAGACGTGGATGGCTGGGCTGCAGGTATCGTGATAGTAGGCGTTGAACTGGTGCTCGCCGGCACTGTAGGCGTTGCTGTCGTGTCCCTCGACGCCCCAGAAGTTGACGCATAGGTCTCTACAAGTGGGCTCAGTTAACCTGCTCGTAATATTCGCATATTGAGCACCAGGTGCCAGAGATGATCACTACTCACGTCCGTACTCCACCGGCGTCTGCGCCTCTGTAGGTCTTTGCTGTACAGGACCGTCGGTGCTACCAAAGACGACACAACCCCATTTGAATTCACGATGGAGGCCGCGATCCCAAAGTACTTCGACGGACCCAGTCTCTTCGATGACGCGCAAGAGTGACACTTCGAAAACACCGGAGGAAACGCGAATCTTTATGCGGGACATAATGGGAAGGGCAAGCAGATCGGTCTTGATCTTTTCCTGCTTTGAAGCCTTCTTCTGAGCGGCGAGAGCCTGGTAGCATGAGATGAGAACAAGAATACATTTCTATGGGGAGGCCGATGGTACGTACCGGGTTGTGTTGCGGACACAAGATTTGGTATTCGAGTTTCTTGATCCTTTTCAAGACCTGGGCCTCCGGCTTGGGGCGAGAAGGCACTGGCATGAAGAACTGCCCGGCAGGATCGACTTGCATTTCCATAGGGTCTGGAACGATAGGCGGAGTTTGCAGTTGCATGAGGACGACTTCCTTCTCAACCTCCCGGACTATGGAGAAGACAATGCCCAGGTCGTCGCCATCTCTCGCACAGGAAACATGAAACGCCTTTGGACATTTACCCTTGGTACACTGGACAGGAGCGCCATGAGCTTTTGGTCGGCTTTTGCTGCACGCCGAACATTTCTGTGGCAATGGTTAGATGCTGGGACCCAACGGTCGTCTGAGCCACCAACTCACCAAGTTCCATCGGTCTTTTACTATTGCGTCGACTCCGTGCACGACTCTTGCTTTTGATCCGTCTGGCAAATTGTGTTCATCCACCCAAGTCTCGGGGATGATTGACGCGCACTGCTCGTGGGCCATCCAGACCTTGGGGTTACCGGTAGCCTCAAAAGCATCCCTCCGATTGACTGGCGGATCTTGTACCCTAAGCAGGCTGGTCTTGTCCATGGAAACACAAAGGCAGCAAGGGAACGGCTCTTGCTCCGCAGGCTTCGGACCCAACTTTAGTTTCACAGAGATCTTGGCCGGGGGAGGGTTAGAAGCTGGGGCTGTGGGACGTGCAGCGACAGTCTTTGAGGACCCACTGGCTTTAGGGAGTGACGGTTTCAGCTTGATCTTCTTTGCTTTCGGTTGGTCAACTGTATCCTCCACCTTCCTCTTCAAAGGAATTTTAAGAAGAGGGATGACATCTTCGCGAGTTTCCTGTTTCACCGGGGGTTGTGGATCCTTCTTCTTCGTTCGCTGGGTTTTGGGCGCCAAAGAAGATTCTGATTTGTAAACTTGCATGGCTTCCTCTGCCCGATCGTGAAGAAGTTGGTCAACATCGATGCGCACACTAGAGTTGTGGTTAGCGAATCCGTATCTCAGCCCACAAAATGGCAAAAACTGACCTGTCGGAGACACATTTGCATGCCTTGGCAACTCGGCCCATCTCGATCCAGCATTCCAGAGCAAAGTTGACACTCTCAGCGCAGTTGAAGCCAAGATTGAAGCCAGCGTGATAACCCCTCGGATAGGTGATCACAAACTCGCCTTCCTGCTGAACGAGGAAGTTGGGACGGCAATTGCTCTTCGCCAGAGTCATTGGGGAGGCAAGATACGATTTGTGCCTAAGGAATTGCGGGCATTTCTTGGCTTCCGGAAACAGGCCTTGATAACAGCGTTCAGCTTACCGAGCCATGCGTCACATGAGCAACTCACCTCGCATTACGGTTTCAAACGAGTCCGCTTTGGCTTGCGGAATCGCATACCAGAACTTGGGGGCACCGAAGTGGATGTAGTTGATGCTGTACAGGTCCATGTCTTCGACGTGCCATGCAAAAGTTGCGCGCCACATGCCGAAGTAGAGGTAGGGAGTGTTCACGCCAGGAAGCCCCTTGTCCGACGAAGGAAGCAGACGAGAGAGGGCTGAAGGCAGTCGGCCAACATTCCAGACCTTGTCATCGTCGGTAAAGAGAGTCCCTGGATAAGGACCGTTTGAGTTATGGCCACGCGCGTAGAAGGATAAAACACACCTTGCGTATCCGCTCCGTACCACGGCGATTTGCCCAGCCCACAATTCCGCCAGAAATGACGTTCTAACTTCTGACAGTATTCGGGGTTGTAATCCTCCCCAGTGGTATTGGGAGGCAGCCAGTCAAGATGGGGCTGGAAAGAATCCACGAATTCGTTGTCCTTGACTGCTCGATCTGCGAGGCTGGCTTGCCGTTCCTCTCGAGTCTGCGGGGGCCGCTTGCCTTTGGCCTTGGGTTCCGGCTTCGTCTTGGCCTCATCTCGTCTTCGGAGCGATGGTGGTTTGGGTGAACCGAAGCCCTCGCTGGGTGGTGGCGACGGCACGGCAGAAGGGCCAACGTCCTCTGTCCCCTCATCGTCCTTTCCGTTAATGGCTACGTCATGGCTGGATGAAGGCTCTCCTTTCTTCCGGCCGCGACGAGGAGTGCGAGTCGACATCCTCGCGCCTCGACCATCCAGACCAATGTCCTGCTTGGCTGGTGCTTTATACTCATCCTTGCCGCACCACTCCGCCCATTCCCTGACGCTCATCACCTTCCGCTTCTCCATGTTCTGCTGCCGGAACAAACCGCCGCTTCCAAGCATGACTTGTTCAATGGGGGATCTAATCTTGACATCTCGTAGCTGTGGCTTGATATCAGGCAACGATTTCGTCCTGAAGGCCGGATGAATCACGCTAGGCATTCACTGAAGAACAGCAACCACGTACCATTCTTTCGGAGGGATTACTTTAACGATCCCACTCCTCATACCCCAGCAGTTGACCTTCTCCATGTACGCCTCAAAGTCTGCAAACTCTTCCATGGTCGGCTTGAAGACTGGTATTCCTCGTGAAGCACTCGCATCGTCGTTTGGGTCAAGCCATGTCTTGCCATCCGACCTAGGCGATGGTGGGAGTTGAACTCCTTCGGAGCCATAGAAGTGGTCCGGTTGCACGATGGGGAATTCTGGGCTAGGCGAGTGGCATGGTGTGAGCGATGATGACCTCGACGAGAACGACATTGGTGGTCGAAGGGCGCTTAATTAGCAAGCAGCTTTCCAGGCCGTTGTTCGCCCGCCAGCGCGAAGTGGTTCTGTGCTGGTTAGATTGTCTTGAATTGGCCAACCACGGTTCCTGACAGGGAAAATGCTCCTCGTCGTTGTCGTCGTCGTCGATGGCCACAACGAACAACTCTTCCGTCGCTTCCAGGTTTCAATAATTCGGCGCGGCTGGAGTTGGCTGGCCGTCGGGCTGTCGGAGCCTCGATTTGGTCCAGCTCCGGGCGTCCACGTGATCCATTCCTGTTGCGCAGAGCCCCTGACTTTGAGCTGTGACCTGCTGGAAAGCGCTCGAACGCTTTCAATTTGGAGCCTCCTTCCAAACCTTCATGTTCAGAACAGAAAAATCCAGGTCGTGTTTTTAGCCTTTGATTTACTACCCAAGCTTCTGCCCCAATGTTATTTCCTATCTTCGATCCTACTTGTCCAGGAACTGTGGCGATTGCCAAGCGAATAAGATCAACTGCTCCTCACTAGCGAGGCTCTGTGCATAACTTTGGGATAGCTTGGGGAGCCCAGAGTGAGCCAGACTCGCCTGCAAGCGGGTTTTATCCCGTCCCACCATCTGTACCCTCTTTTCACCAGCCGATTTGAAGCTACAGGAAGCAAGAGCGCGTCGATTCCTTGCCCACTTGTAGGCCTAGATTGAAGTCTAGTTTACCCAGCCCCGTGCCTCGTCTTCCTTTCTCAATACGAAGATCTTCGTCCCTCTTATAATAGAACGCAGGCGCTAATTATCCCCGCGAGAATCGACCATGTTGTTTGTCAGTCTAACGCCTCCTGCTTTCAATTTCGGGTTAACAAGGGAATGTGACCAAAGATCAACGACTGCCTGCCTGGCGGCAGCTTGCGAGCCTCCTGCTCTCTGGGCTGGGTTACAATTTCTCCAGGGGTGGTAGCATTACCTGCATGATAACTTGAGTGTTGTAATTAATCAAAATTGAGTAGGAATAGCCTGAGGCTGCGTGAGCGTCTCATCACAGCTGCGATTCTAATCTATCACCTTGTTCTGCATGTATGTATACGGAGGTCTTCAAATGCACCGGGTCCTGCAATGATGATGCAGGGTGCATACATTTCTAGCTCGGCGCCCTAGCAACACTTTGAGGATCCGCACTGCGAGCGCGATCCCAGCGCTCAGTATTGGCATGAATCTTCTCCTTGATACCATCACAACTAGACTTTGAGTGTATTTCTACTCCATCGCAACAAATGTACAAAAGCGATGGCTCTCTCTACAGAAGACTCTATAGAACCCAGATCGGAGGCCGTATGGAATGTTTCCTACCTACATGTTAGGCGAAACCATGTCGGTGAAAAGTTGTCCAAAGGGCCGACCGCCTCGAACATCGCGACAGTACCAGGTTGTCTCGAGAGCTCCGTGCTCGCAGGAGATCCTGGCGCAAAGCCACTCTGCAACCGTGACGAGAACGTGAAATAGTGTCAACAGGCATTGCCGGAATGGACACCGATCACAAGGTCGTTTCCGAAGGACGACTGATCCTAATCCACCGAGAAAGCCATGCCATCCCCGACGAGTGCGAGGTTGCCATTTCACCAACAAGGCTTCTTCCTGCACTTTGTTTAAGCTGTATGCAGCAAGATGTACTATCTTTAGGTCCAAGGATTAACAATTGATCAGTTACAACTGGCGACCGACGACGTCAGGTACCTGAGATTGACTGTCCATCACAGCCATCGTGGATGATGCTTCGAAGAGGAGCATCTGCATATCTCTATCAAGGTACAACGAATAATATCACGGCGAGGCACCATAGAAGCTGATTTCCTGTGGCCTCGAGTGCTTCTCTATCAGCGCAGAATATGCCAAAGGGGGGCATTTCTTCTTCAAGAAATGATAGAGGGCCAAAGCTTCAGCAAAAGCTCGGACATCGAGGGCAACTCGGAAATGGCAGAAATCCCAGAGAAAAATGCCATACATATATTACCTCTCGGTAGAAACGTGAAGGTGCACGCCCGGAGAAGCAGCGATGAAAGGGGGCAGAGTAGGAGAGGAAGCAATGCCTTTGACCGTGACTGCCGTGGGCAGTATGGGGACAGCGGCGAGCTCGGCGGGATGTCCGAGTCGAAGCAATGACCTCCGATCAGCCCTTTGCCATGTTCAAAGCCATGCCTCCCTAATTCTCCTCACCCACATGTTGCGTGAACCCGCCGGACGTCAGTTTCGACGCGTCTTCGAAGATGAACCGTACTAGGAGTTTATTTGGCGGGGGTTCTTCTGAGGAACCATGTTATCGAAGTGGGATTCGCTCATCAGGGCTGTTCCCCTTGCAACCGAACGCAAATCCCACAATCAGTAAGCATACTTGTCTTTCAGAAGATCAGGGCAGTGCGAAGCTGCCATTCACCCTGGATAAGGAAGGCTCGTCCGTAGGAGGGACATAAGGGATACAATGACAGTTGGTGCACAGGCTTCTCCAGGAATGATCCGCAGTGAATAATAACATGAGTTTCGACCAGAGGAACAGGGGCGAAAGGTTCATTTCGCCTCGGACGACGGTGGCAACATTTGAATCCTGAATTAACGGGACGAGTTGAAAAGGTGAATGCAGGTTCAACGGGTGGGTCACCCGATAAGTGCTTTGCTGTCGAGGCCGGTAATTCAACGAATTGGCATGCTGATATTTTTAACTTTCGTCCAGGTATACTGGTCTGCCAACTACACTCCCGTAGTAACAGCTCGAGAGGCATATGCATATCAGTCTGAACTTTTTGGAGGAAGAGTCCGAGTTCCGCCTAAGCAGCGACCATCACTTTTGATAAAGACTGGCAGAAGCTCTCCTGGAAGCGCGGGCAAAGCGTGGCTGTTCTCAGGTACGAATCCCACAAATGGATTCCTCGATATGTAAACCGAAGATCTCTATCGAGTTCAGATCGCATTTGACAATTGTGCGAATCGACTCCCTGTTTAGACGCCGCTTGTCTATTTGAGGAAACTTCAAGCCAAGGCCTCGAGGAAAAGGGGCTTACCTAAAGTACGGTGCATGTTTTCTTCCAGGTTCTTTTACGATGAGGACGGTGTTTAACGTGTGGGCTGGCAGAAGCGATCAGCTGGTCAATGTTACGGGGCGAAGTGAAAGATTCTCTGCCAAAGGAACCGGACAGGCCCATGCCGTCTAAAAATCACCTAATGGTCTGTTGTCGTCGGAGGCTGTCCATGTGTCTTCCCACCTTGTCGAGCGCTCGATCTTGGCTCGATCTTTGTGAATCTATATTTAATGGTCCAGTGGTCCGTGTCTTCCCCCTAATAAAGCCAGAACATAGCCTATTCACAGTCACCTCCGAACATCCCCACCTCACTACCACCTCCTTCCACTTACCCCATAGTGCTGTATAGCAATGCCAGCCATTCGCGCCCCTTCTGTCTTGCATGGTACGCGTTGTCATACGCACTGACCTCTTGCGTCTCTAACGCCCATCCTCAAGGCATCCGGTCCAGCAGTCATTGTAATTTCTTACCCAGCTTCGACGAGCGACCAATGCTGCCTCGAGGCTTTCCGTCCAGTTCAGGAGACCTCTATTCTGACTTCATACCACACCAATTCAATGGTGCGCCAAGAACGTAGAGTAATCACACCTCGATTCTGACACCCCTCCTTCCAGATTCTCATTTATCCATGTATCAGAATGGACCTTTGTTGTTATCGGATTTGGAAACCTACGACTCGGGTACGTTAGCTCTCCTTGACTTCTCCAGATGTGTGCTAATGCACGTCCTCTCAGCGGTCACCTGCCCTCCACCCTTCCTCACCCCTTCAAGTGAAGACATTTACAGTTTCACTGGCAAGTTGCTTTGCTAAAGGGATATAGGTCTTAGTTAACATCTTGACCTCTAATAGGAACCTCGGATAATCAGCGATTCTCTTTTTCATATGACAGCGCTTCCTCATCATCGAGCTCCCCCTTCATGTCTCCTGAACATGGCCTGCCGCTGCATCTGATGTCCCCTTCCATCTCAATCACCAGCGACTCACCGCGCTCGGAATCAGGAGGTAATTAATCTCTTTCATGGAAGGCCAAGGGTTGAGGTCTCACTTCGAATTACAGCTCTCTCCCCACCACTTCAGGACTGCTCCGGTAACATGTTTGACTTTGACTATGGAGCATCCGCATATGCTGGGGACTACTCTTCGACTTCCTGGTCGCCTTCCCATCTCTCACCCTCGACGCTTCCCAAGCCTTCTTCCTCTCCATGCCCTTCGAACGGTGATATGTCCGACATTGCATCTTCGATTTCTCGGGATGTATCTCCTCTAAGAGGGGAGAACGAAAAGCCTGACCGCCGTCGCTTTCCCTGCCACATTATCGGTTGTGAACGCAAGTTCACCAGCCAATACACGCTGAAGGTGCACATGGAAGCTCACAAACCCAAACCTCGCGTCTCTTTCCCTTGCACTGAGGGCTGCTCGGAACGCTTCTCGCGACAACACGATAGGCTCCGACACGAGGTTGCCAAACATGGCAAGGTCTGCGAATTCCTTTGTGACGATTGTGGACGTTTCTTTTCGACCAAGAAAACGCTAGGAAATCACAAATGCCCTGTCGCCCAAGGCGGCACTCGATGGGTGGCTAGCTAAGGCTATGCACGGCTTAGCTTTTTCTTGCCCCACTTTGGATTTTGCTTTTGCTTACTGTACTATGTTATCCTTGCTGTGGTGGCCGTCGCGTCATGAGCTCGCATTCTACACGGACGGACCCTTTCTTCATGAGGCGAATATGCTTCACATTGTTGGCGACTTCGCCACTCGGACACTACCCATGGACTGTAGAGCATCATTCATGGACAACAAAAAACTTCAAGTATCTTATTCGTTGTAAAGTAATCCTACCTTATGTCGTATGTTGGGCCTGTAGGCACCTTAGGGTGTTGCACATAAATATTGGGAGCGTCAATTCAATAGCCTATCCCCTTCCTGTGCCTTTCTTCGCTTCAAGCTAAATGTCTGTTGTGTCTTGACGGGATTTCACGACATCTGCCGCCGCCTCGTCCGCGTTCCCCAGGCGTGTCCCCACAGTCTTACCCGTTTGAGTAAGCGCGAGAAGCCAAGACGTCGTGCCAAGATCACTGCCGCCCCACTTTGGGCGCTAATCGTCACGGGTTTAACCTCCACCACCATGTCCACTCAGCCACGCCGTTCGACGCGCCAAACAGCGAAAGTGGGATCGTCAACGTCGTTTGGAGTAAGGAAACGTCCCAGACGCGTCGTTCCAGGAGCAGATCCTGCGGACATCCTGAAATCGCTTATCGAGAGCCCTAAGAGCGTTCTGACACGAGTTGATGTAACTGTACGTGTTGGGGTTATCTAACGGGCACTTCGTCCTAACAATAGCCAAGGACGTGTTCAATATGGGTGCATGGGAGATGCTCTCCGATGAGTCGAGAAATGAGCTGTCCAAGCTGCTTCCTCCGACAGCTTTCCTAGGTTACAAAGGCTCCTTGGCTTGCCCGTATCCTCAATCAGCCGATGCTATGGACGTAGAGCAGGACTTGGGCTCGTCTGACACTGTGGACCCATCCGCCGTTTTCAATAACCCCCATCTGCTGTCAGCAGCGGATACGTGGCAAGACCAACTCCGTTCAGGCTGGCTATCTCCAGAGCATCAGGAGAAAGTCGAAGGCTTCCTTGCCAGTGTTCGAGCGGGCAACTTGACGGCTCCGTGGAAAGATGAGGTTTGGCTCTCAGACGACACACAGGCTCAATATAATCCCGAATTTTCCTCTGGTACCGGTGCGCCGGGCACGCTTACCTCGTTCTTAGCAGGGTTCGTTCTTTCGTTCACCTGGGTTTATGCTGGAACCCTTGACTAACCCTCTGTATTCCCCCTCCACTTGCCAACTGGCTCCTAATTTCCCAGAGGCGCAGCGCTGATCAAATTCACCGCCCTCGTCGAAAATGGAATTTTACAAGTTGGAGATATCCTTGCCTACCGACGCAACTTCTCTACTCTCGGTATCACAGTGGAGAAGGATGCAATTGTGAGTCACTTGCAGTCATCAAGCGCATAGCCCACCCAACTCAATACTCGTGATACGCAAGATCTCTGCCATTCATCCAAAGACACACGCACTGACTGTGTTGACAACCGCTGGAGTGGCTCAGGATTTGCCTGTTGATCTTCTCGCGTTGGAGCCGGGCAGCCCGAACACCCCTTACTCTCAAGGTATAAGGGAGCTATCGAATATAACAAGTCCTACTTTACTCGAAACGGGCCTACTCGACGCGAATGGGCGTCTGGACAAGTCGCAGTGCCCGAATGGCAACGCATGGAAGTCGATTTCCGTATGGCGGAGGCGTGCTGGGGCCGAATTGTCGGCGACAACCAAGCGGGGAGGCAAGGAAAACCACGGCACTCTTTTCTACCTCCGGAGCGTTTACTACAGCGAGCAATAAAATTCCGAGATCACCTTTTTCGCCCTTTCACCCGTTTGACCAGAAATGTCTCTTTACATTGCAGCCTTGCCTCGGATGCCGCTAGGTAGCCCGAGTACCCATGACCGAAGATATTCCACCAAATGACAGGGCCGTATGGATGCAGGCACAGAGGCACTGCTGAAAAGCTTCCCCTCAGACCTGTGCTCGTTGACGCAACCCTGGGAGATCATCAAACACTTTTCGTAAAGTTACCTTCCTATTCAGTCGACATGCGCTATCAATTTACGGCACCAATCTGTCAGATGGCGCGTCAATTCGTGTACTTGGCTAAACTTGACCAAAGGATTCGCTTCAAATGACTGAAATTGCTTCGCTTTACAGCTTTATCTTGGAATTCTACACGGTTACAAAATAAGGAGCATCATGAGACATACTAGTACGACAGGCTACCCAGTCTCCCTTTGTGCCTTTCTTTCATATTCGACTTCGAGGCAGTGCGGCGGGGTCGATAGTGGGCATTGCCAATGGCAGCCACAGCATTGAGCTACATGGCCATTCCAATTTCCGGCGGCGTAGCACAAGGTCTCCTGGCCATTCAATTCGTCTGACTCTGAAACCATGAAGCCACGGAATTTTATCAAGGCTTCTGCGCTTTTCTCCCTCCCCGCTTCTTACCGCTCTGGTCTAAGTCAAGCAACTCATTCAAAATTCCTTCGTTGTGCAGTGCACTGATGAAACCTTTAAAGAAGGGCTCGTAGTCAAACGTCCGATTGATGTGTTCTGCCTGTAGATATCTGGGTCACGATTACCTTCCAGAGAAATGAACCAGACTCACATGGTTTGCTTTCGTTTTTGACAGTTCGTCTTCGATCGTCACGATCGCCCTGGCTATGCTGCGGACACAAGTATCCCAAGCTGCCAGTAACTCTGCCTGGGACATGTTCATGATCGTAACATCCCTCTCCATTCTCTTTGAAGCAAATTCGGAGGAATAAGGTTCACCGGGCTCCAGCAAGAGGGCCCCCCGGCCATTTGCGCTGACTGTGGCTTCCCAGAAGACCAGATCTACCTTGAGCTTGTCAATGAGGTACCATGCTGGGCCCAGGCAGTGTCAGCGACTTACTTGGGTTTCCCAGCCTGTTTCCAGTCGCTTTTCCAGACTTGCCTTCTCCCGCTTGAGAAACTCTAGCTCGTCAAAAGTGACTTGATATACATCATCGACAACAGCGAGAAGACTGAACCGAATATTACTGCCGTCGTCTCCAGAACCTCCGTACTTATCCATCTTCATCCTCAGTGCTGGTCGGACGACATCTGTCCAAGTATCCCTGACGTCTCCATCGGTTATCGGGAGCTCGCCGACTTCGAGAGGACCAGACTTGAAACCGTCTAGCTCCCAGACCTTCCCGAATGCTGGGACGTATCCAATGAAGTGGTAGCTCTGCTCTGCTTGATCATCGTCCTTCGCGGCAGAAGGCGTTTTCTTCTTGACATTGTCAGCCTTGAGCCGTTTAGCGGGCGGCGGCTTGGACGATGTCTTTTTCCGCTGCTGTTTCTGCTTCTGTTTCTCAATATCCAGCGTACTTAGCGCAAGGGCACTCATAGCGCCGCGAATATCTGCCGGCCTGGAATGCAAAAGATAGGTCAGGGACATTTCTAGGAGACAAAGTACCCATTTACCGAGCCAGTGAGTTGTGGACTCGGCGGAACATGGGTACATTCGTCACTGCCAAGCCTCGCATCTAACGAGGAATGAGGACATTGGCCATTTGCAAAGGAACAGTTGGAACCCTACCACAGGAGACATATGTGCCGTCTCTTGCTTGAACTGGGATAGGTCCGTGCCAATATCAATTTCTGGGCAATTCAGGACCACATTGAGAATGGCATGGGTAGCGCAAGCGTCATCGCTCAGCTGATTGGCGAACCAGACGTTTTCAGCAGCAGGATCATTGAATTCTGCCGGCCGATGGGAGTCTTTGTGCCATAGGAAGCAGAAGATGAGACCATATGGTTTCAAATGATCCAAAGCCCAGGATTCGATGCCGTAGACCTCGACCAGTTCCGTGCCTCGAACGCCAAGCTTCCGAACGAGGGACGTGAAGACACCTGTAACGTGCCCTTCCAGTCAAGCAGCAAGAACTATGTAAATGAATGTAGCGCACCAGGGTCGGACTCGATAACGGTGAACGGTCCGCCTACTAGATCCAAGGGCACACTGGAATCGTCTGCCGAGGATGTGTCCATGCTGTTGCGGGGAAAGGAAATTCCAACCTCCGCGTCAATTGATGCTGTCATCATTTCCGTTCCCCACACTGTAAGTTCCCCATGTTCTGTAACACTGGGCTCTGGACGCCACGATTTCAGCATCTATCTCACGCACACTTCAGCCTGATGCACGTTGATTCTAGCCTTGGCACGGCACGGCTATTATTCCAATGTTGAGCTCACAAGGGACATCCGGTAAAACGTCGGTCTTTTCGAGCCGTACGCTTCGTCACGATTCGCTCAACGGTATATAAAGGACCTCGGCGAAGAGTACAGGGGTACACTTTGACTGCCAACATGTCTCTCCTGAAGATTTCTGGAACCAAGATTGTCAATGAGAAAGGAGATGAAGTCGTTCTGAGGGGTGCTGGCCTGGGGGGATGGATGAAGCAAGTATCTGTTTAGAATCTTGCACAATCGTGTACTGACCCTCCTTGTAGCATGGAGAACTTCATCTCGGGATACCCTGGATGTGAGTTCCAGATTCGCGAGAGCCTCGCGGAGGTTATCGGTTCTGAGAAATCAGAGCTTTTCTTTGACAAGGTAAAGATCTTAGGCGCTTAACTGAGTCTCGATCACTAAACCTCGATACGCTCAGTTCTTGGAGTACTTCTTCCAGGAAGATGACGCCAAGTTCTTCAAGAGCTTGGGGTTGAACTGCATTCGGATTGCGTTCAACTACCGCCACTTCGAAGGTTCGTAGTGGGCCTTTTCAGTATGGATTATATCTTGTATTCACCCGAATCACAGATGACATGAACCCTCGCGTTCTGAAGGCATCTGGCTTCAAGCACCTTGATCGTGTCATCGATATCTGCGCCAAGCACGGCATCTACACGATCCTTGATATGCACACTGCTCCTGGTGGGCAGAACACTGACTGGCACTCTGACCACGGAGGCCACATTGCCAACTGTACGTGTTTCACATCCTCGTTCGCTCGAATTCCCAATAACCGCAGCCGTGTAGTCTGGAACTTCAAGGACTTCCAGGACCGCAGTCTTTGGCTGTGGTCGGAGCTTTCAAAGCACTACAAGGGCAACAAATGGATCGCGGGTTACAACCCTTTGAACGAGCCCACCGATTCCAAGCACACTCGGGTCATTGATTTCTACAACAAAGTCCACAAGGTCATCAGGAGTGAAGATCCTGATCATATCATCTTCTTTGACGGCAACACCTTTGCTTCTGACTTTTCTCACTTTGGCGACGCTCACAAAAACTGGGACAATACTGGCTACTCCATTCACGACTATTCCCTCTTTGGCTTCCCCGGTGCGCCGAAATACGTCGGTGATGAGGAGCAAAAGCGGCGCCTTCGACGTAGCTACGAAAAGAAGAGGGAATGGATGGATGAGCGTGGCCTCTGCGTTTGGAATGGAGAATGGGGACCCGTTTACGCACGTCGCCAATACGAAGGTGGCTTGACTGACGAGATTAATGAAACCCGCTACAAGGTCCTTCAAGATCAGCTCGAGCTCTACGACAAGGTATGATACGATCTCCATTGCACTTGGTTCACCGCTGATGGCTGTTAACTGTTAGGATCGTCTTAGCTGGTCGATCTGGCTCTACAAGGATATCGGTTTCCAAGGCATGGTCCATACATCCCTTGAAACCAAGTACATGACTCTATTCAAAGACTTCCTCGCAAAGAAGCACAGATTGGCGACTGACGCATGGGGAGCGGATGATTCGCAGGTCAAACACGTCTTCCAACCCCTGATCGACCACGTTATGGCAGAAGTTCCAGAGGAGAACCGCAACATCTACCCTGCGCCAGTCTGGAAGGTCACCGACCGCATCACTCGCCTCTCTCGCAATATCCTTGTTGCAGAGTATCTCGTGAAGGAATGGGCACAGCACTTTGTTGGTCTCAGCGAGGCCGAGATTGACGAGGTGGCCGCAAGCTTCAAGTTCGAGAACTGCCTCAAGCGAGAGGGCCTTAACAAGGTTCTCCAGGCTTCCGCTCCTGAAGCGATCGGCGCCTCTGCGGTATAGTTGGCTCTTCCCTGATCTGACTGTAATTACTTGTAGAGGAAATGAATGTATTTGTAGCTGAAACAACGATGGCCTGCTGGGCGGTGTAAATCAACGTTCACCTGACTGATGGGTAGGACGAAGATGGAAGTCAAATGAGGCTATCACTCATGTTCGTTGTCATATACTTTCTTTTATTGTTATAAACATGCTTAGAACAAGAGCAAGGGTATCCGTATGAGGGCAAAATGTATACATCCCGTTTCTTCCCTTATTAGCAACCGGCGAGGATGCTCGTGAGCGCCGACTTCTCAGCAGAGTCGACTGAGAGCTTGTAGTAGTATTTGACTTGAACCCAGGCCCTGGCGTAAGTGCACCTGTAGCTCGAGAGAGGAGGCATCCACTCGGCGGGATCTTTGTTTCTTGACGTTAGATGGGATGTCAGGAAGGAGATCTCAGATAAGACACACCTTGGTCTCCTGTAGGATGAAAGTACAAGGAGATTGCCGTCAGCGCCACAGTCGCCGCGAATTTCGCCAGATGGCAAAAGAGAGCA
This sequence comes from Coprinopsis sp. MPI-PUGE-AT-0042, assembly GCA_020736565.1. Taxonomy (NCBI): domain Eukaryota; kingdom Fungi; phylum Basidiomycota; class Agaricomycetes; order Agaricales; family Psathyrellaceae; genus Coprinopsis; species Coprinopsis sp. MPI-PUGE-AT-0042. The sequence continues at coordinate 4,416 of JAHBOF010000233.1, read as the reverse complement.
TTGAGATCCAAAACTAACCTTTAGCCTGGTTGAGACTATGAATGAAGGAGTGATCATTAGCGTTTCACGAAGCGCCGGCGAAGGTGTGAACTCACGAGTCAGTGACCGCAATGAGCTGAGGGCGGGTCAAATCGTTGGCAAAGGCTTGCCTTTGGGCGGTGGACCAGTTGCGAGCGCCGGACACCCAGGCCTGAAAGCACGTTGAATGATTAGGGCCTATTCGCGGAACAAAAGAAAGGATAGTACTTCTTTCAGGGGGACAAGGTGGTCCTATGACAGCCATCATGGTCAGAACGATTTGGAAACGGTGAAGATGCAAGATTTGTGACTTACAATGTCAAGGTCGCTAGCGAGGTTGGTAGCGACATTGTCGAAAGGAGAGACCCAGTTGCCTGAGGTAGATGCGCACGAAGAGTCCGTGACGACATTGGTACCGTCGCGCTTCAATACAGCTGGCGAAGACGCAAATAAGCATACATAGCCGCCGGCCCTATAGAGTAGAGACCAAAAAGGGTAGAACTTGCTTACTTTCACGGGTGTTGCAGGCGCCCGAGACTAAACAAGCAAAGCTGTTAGAGGCGATAGCTCGTAGATTAGAGGTCACGAGCGCTTACTCGTGATCCAGTGAGGGAACAGGTCTCGGTTATAGGCAGGAGAGTTTGATTCAGCCTCAACAGTCACTGAAAGGTATCCTGTTAGTTGGATCAGCCTTATCAGCGAGGTCTGAGGGTGCCTACATGAAGCCAAGTACGACCGTGCAGTTGCGCCACTGACAGGTGTAGGCAGGGCACGCCTCTCGTTATCAGTAGGGGCCGCCGAGGAAAGAATAGCGAGGGGGAGCACGGCAAGGAGCGTCGAGAACTTCATTATTGAGGATGAAAGACCAGAGGCGAAAGGGAAGCAAAGCGAACAAAGCTTAGAGAAGAGTCCCCCTCTTAGTCTCGCTTAAATAGGGAGAAGCAGCATTGGGTTCGTCTCGAACTTGATTGGTAGATGGAGTGGTTGCTGGACGACAATCGAACTATTCGAATGGGCGCGACCTATGTTAGGCAGTTCGCACATGGGCCGGGGGCTCAGCTGCTTCGCTGCAATGTGTGCGCAAAAAGATAAGGCCAGCGCCTGACAGGTCAGCCAAGCGTAGCAGTAGTATCGCTGAATGGACGCAGTCATGTTGAACGCATTTAGAAGCGCCGTAATGGATCTGCAAGATAACGCACATGTGACGAGAAGTGAAGAAGGCGACTGTGGGCATAATTGATTGTTGGAATGCTGTCTAGTCAAGGCCTACGCGCAGACAGAGGGACTCCGATATGAACGTTGGCTAAAGCACTTGAGCAAGATCGGTTCCATGCAAGTCATCGAGGCACCCAGACTTGCCTAGCACGCCACCTAACCTTGTTCAAAGTTGGGTTATGGGCGCATCTTTTTGGTTCTCCATGACTTGCCTTGCGTTCCTAGCGTTCCTAGCGTCCAAGACAGGAGAACTGAATTGAATCGCGGGTAGCGTGCACATGAAGAACATGAGAAGCTACGCCGCCGCCATAGCAATAGCAGCGCAATTTAGCACTGAAGCGGAAACCGACCCTGAAGGTCTATAGGCCTCCAAGATTCGATGAATGACAATTAGGGGGACTAAGCGTTTGCAGACTCACCGACCACGAACGTGAACAAGCTAAGTGTCCGGCTGGAACTTACCAAGCATCCCACGTCGAGAGCCTTCAAACAGAACACGTTTGGAGCTGCAGATGACATTCCATATGGAAGAGGGTGCAGCATACGGTACAAAGAAAGTCAATGGAGAAAGAAGTGTACGGACTACCGGCTCTGCTCCCTCTGAAAATCATAGGTTGCTGACCAAAATGGCCGAGCACTAAGATGCCCGAAATTTCTTTCAGCACTACTTTGGCACAGAACCAGCCATTAAAGCTTTAAAAGCTTGTAGGCGATGGCTTGCAATTTGACTTGAGTGCGATAAAGAAACAAGAACGAGATGCAAAATTCGAACTGGAGGTGCTTAGTAATGTGTACATGTATTTGTCCTGGGCCACCTGCCCCTATTCACAACGGTTAACATTGAGCTAATTAGTGGTTGGGTAAGTACGATATGTGGTATAGTAGTCTACATCTAGAGGCAGCTTTATCCAGAGAAGGTCTCGGAGCCTACGTCAAGCCCGAGGTTGTCCTTCGCAAAACTTCTCATGCTTTTCTCCATCTCCTCCTCGAACCCACGTTCGCTCACTGTCCGTCCAAACACGCGATGCAGCCAAGCTGTGAATCTGACCTTCCAGAAAGCCAAGTCAAGTGTGAGCATGACTACCCGGTAGACGAGATCATGCCACCATTCTCTTGTTCGTTGCCGAATGGTTAGGTTCTTGTTGCCAATCTGCGAGCGCGATGCCCAATCGCCAGTTATTTTGATACGGTTCACAGGGGACCCAAAAGATTGATTGTTTCCTGGGGCTTGTTAGTGTCAATATAACGAGGGACAATGAACAGAAACTCACCTTGCACCATACGCATATTGCGAATGAGAAAAATCAGAACTTTTGGCATCCTATCAGTGTCGACCAGGAATTCCTTGAGCTTTCGTTTCATGAGCACGCTCGCTTCGTAATTTGTCATCTTCGGCTGAGGTGGAACGTTAGGTTCCCCCTCTCCTGCTTTGGCTTTCTTGCTGCGTCCCAGAGAGACGGGTTTCATCAAGGTAAAGCTGGCCAATATTTCAGGGGCTCCCATTCCCCAGGTGGTGGCAACCTCCTTGACGCCATTGAAGTCACCGGACAGCATCGCACGCCAAAGGCCAACCCATTCACGCTTGAACTCTTCTGGTACGCGCACATAGAGGCCGTGGTCGATGAGCACGAGCTGGGGTTTTGTTGGGTCAGAAGGTGAAGGTCGCACAATGACGTTCCCTGGATGTGGGTCGCAATGTACCCAGCCCCACGAGAACATCTGTGCTGAGAAGAGTTCAACCATGGTCCTCATCACGCTTGCTAGACCACCCTTCAATGGCTGCTCAGGTATTTGGAAGGTGGATGCTGATGTTGGGGTCCTTAAGGGAGCTGATGTGACAAGGTTGGTGGCGGAGAGAGGATCGAAGGTAGGTGCAGGATTCCATTCCGGTTCATGTTCACCCATCAAGCGATAGATTCCTGCCTTGTCGCTCAGGCGGACTCCGTCAATCCACTCGGCTACTAGCACCTTCTTCGTGGAGTGTTCTGGGAAGACTTTAGGAATGTACACTCGATCACGAAGGCTGGGTTCTTGAGAGATGAAATGAGCGGTTTGCATAGCGTTGTCGGCTTCCGATTTGAAGTCTAGTTCCTGCCTCAAGTGGTCCGAGACGAAGTCTGTCGCAATAGTTTAGTACATTCGGCCCAGGATATGAAATGGAAGACTGACCGACGACGAAATATACGGGAAGGTCAAAGGCCCAATGCTCAAACATCCACATAACAAACCTATAGGCACCAAGATCCCATTCTATCTGCTTTGCGACAGACGGCTTCTGGATCTTGACTGCCACCCATTCTCCCTCCTGTAGGACCTCTCCATTGGGGCCAAGGGTCGGCCATGTCTTGGCCTTGTGGACCTGCGCTATGCTAGCACTGGCGACTGCCTGTTCATCAAAAAGCTCAAACACACCCCCAGGTCCGCTAGGCGGCCGACCGAGCTCAGACACAAAGACATCTTTGACCACGGAATAGGGTATTTGAGGTGCGTCGTCGAACAGACTCGCGAACTTGAGTTGCATGGGTTTAGGGAGGACGGCAGCATTAGCGCCAATTGCCTGGCCAATCTTGATGTAAAGGCCCCCATTGCTGGTTAATAGGTTATACATCCTGTTGGCCACCCGTTCGTGAAGTTCTGGTATATGGTCGCTGTTCTCTGCATTGAAGTTGAGCTTGTAGTCTATTGTGATCATTGCACACTATTTGACCTTTAGCGCAGGAAGGTCCACATGGAAGAGGCTACTCACCGTCCATAATGTCCGCAGGTTCCTAGATATGGCAGAGGCGTTCGAGTACTGGTCCCAAGCATAAAAAGCGCCTAACCCGAGCCCGGTGTATCCCAGCCGCTTGGTATACCGAGTCAGCCTAGTCTGCTGGGCTGGCCTGGAAACTTGAGTTGCATAAGTACGGATAGAGGGCCTAAGGCATCTCAACGTCGACCGAGATGGGAGAAGGACATGAAGCTGAAGCCCCAGCAAGGTGCCCGGACTGACCAACATATTTGTATGCCAGTGATGTCGTCGGCAAAATGTTGGTGACGCAACGATCATTTGTCCGCGCCGATGGGCACTGCCGGCAAAACGCGTCCACGTCTATCAATCGGCGCGGTTCAGCTAGTGTTGCCGGTAAGGGTAAGTACTTACCGATTTACTTACCTTACTTACCCCTGCTCTGATGGCAACGA